>QVIK01000342.1:0-52951 GCA_003957845.1 Oidium heveae
CATTCTGTCTTCAGTTCTTCCACGATCAAGCCCTAGCTGAGCCTGGAAACCATTGCGGGTTGGTGATGGCGGCTTCGTGAATAGCCTACTAGTTTGGGGAGGGGTAGATGGGGGTATGAGGTTGTCCTCAGAGGTTGGAGGGGGGGTTGTGTCCTTACTGCCTAGTGTTCCACAGTGAGCTGTTTTAAGGCGAAGTCTTGCTGCTGCTGCCGCATGTCTAATTTGAGTTATCTGTGCCTTTTTTGGTAGTGTATTGTCTTTTCTTGGTCTAATGAGACATTCAAGTGAGTCGGCGGGGTGAGGGCCGTGACAATTGGCGCATTTCGGAGGACAGTCATGAGGACGACTTGGGTCGCAGGTGATGTGATCGTTCTCTACATGCTTAGAACTTGAACAGATTCTGCATCGAGGGGATCTGGCGCAAGAGCGTTCGTTGTGCCATCCGAAACATTTGCCGCATTGGGGGGTGCGAGATCGTTTGGGGAGAAGTTTGGTGGAGACCCGAACTCCAAATAATGGAAGGGATCGTGGAAGAGAAAGTCCATTAGGGTAGAGAACTATCCAGTTTCTTTGAGCTGAAAATTCATTACTTAATATGTTTTGAGAAGGGAGAGTTTTAATTGGCGCAACGTTCGTAAGCTCAGTCAGTGCCCTGGATACCATATCTTCTGTTATCTCAGTAGATGTCATTGTAGATCCGTCATCTTTGTGTGGCTTCGGACAGCCATGGTCCAAGCGTCCTTTCGATATTGCAGGGCTGTCCATGTTTAGTCAGCAGAACTAGCTCTTTGCGCCACAGCACAATCCTTCCAAATTTCTTATCTGTGATTCACTTACGGTTTATTCGGAGAATAAACATACATGTTGCGCACGGATTCATCTCCACGTTAGATCTAAAGTAAGCAAATAAGTTTACAAACCATCCTTGTGTGTAAACTACAAAACTCACATCAAAATTACAAAATTCAGTGGTGAAGGTACTTTTTTTTCGCCTATTTTATTAATCTTCATGTACTTATTTTACAATCCTAATATATAATTTACTACATCCATGGCTTCCTCAGTATATGCTTCAGTTTCTGAAGTCAATGTTGGAATGTATGACGATGAATGTGCATTTAGAGAATTAGTGTCAAGTGGAAATAAGAATGAGTCGCATTATCAATACAAAATAAGTGAATAAATGAATCATGCTATAGTCTAATATTTAGCGACAATAAAAACGACAATATCAGTTGCATTTCTTCAGAAGAAAGCATGGAAGTTTCTCAGATATCTAGTCTCCTTCCTCCACCTCCAGCTTCTTACTCAACCTACGAGACACTTCAAGAGGAAATTCGACCCTGAACAAAGGAACAGAGCAACAATCTGATTGTTATTCGATTCCACAAGCATAATTCTAAGAGAGTAGTATGATGCCTGAAGTGTGAAAGGCCTGAAAAAAAATCCAAAATAAACGGAATCTAGCGGAGAAAGATCGGATATAAAAAACTTTTACTCCCAATATTGGATACTCTTTGGGATTATATGCTGTTGCTGATGACCGGAAAAACCTGGAAGGCTTAAGGTCAATTCGTCACAAGGCCTCTCAACAAAACAAAGCACACTATCATGTGCCTGAAATTGGGAAAGCTAACTATCGACGGTACGAACTGAACGATGTTCTTTTATCCAAGATACAAAAACATGTTGAAGCTAGTATTACGACTGTACAAACAATAGGTGTGCTACGAATGAGTTTCCCTTATCTAATCCAGACAGGTTATGATATTCGCAACATCGAGTATAGATGTGAGATAGAAATACTTAGATCTATGGGTCCCTCTGAAGCATTCCTTTCACGCTTAGATAACAACTCCTTCTTCATCAGAAGCATGTAGAACTGCCCAAGCTTTTTGTGATCGATAGAGACGGAACATTAATTAATGCCATGGATTTCATATTTCTTAATATTAAAGCTTGATATTTTATGTGGCACATGAACAAAAATGTTCATACTTGGACCTGTAAACGATTCAAACTTGTTGAAACCCCAGGGATTGAAGAGTCAAAAGCCACTTGAGCTGGAAGAGACTTTTGGAACGCCTTTATAAAGATACTTGAGTCTTCAGATTTGAAAACATTCAAGACTTGGTGTCAATCACCTGGAGCGATGTCAGAGGATTGGTGGAAATACTTGAGGAATATATGTTTCCGAGACTTCAGTAATTAAACACCTAAATAACAAAAAAGACAATAGTTGGAAGACCAATTCTTAAACCTACCGCCTCTTCTAAGCGCCCAACTTCAGGCAGAAATCCACAAAATCACAGCGAAATTATTGATATGGAGAATACGTTCCTTCTAAAGGAACTTGCAGATTTCATTGTGACCCGTCAGCGTCGTAAACGTGCATAGCATGCATGTCTAATGTTATGCACCGCTATTATCAGCAATATAGATAGCAAATTAACAGTTTTCGTAAACGAAGTCGAGAAAGAGGAAGCTGCTGCCTTAAAGGCGTATATCCAATTGGCAATAGCCAATTTCGCAGCATGTGATTCTACACCCACTCCACCAATAAAATCCCTTCACATTCGCGAGCAAAAAAGAGAAATAGATCTAGCACGGGCAGTGATAAAAACGTCATAAAGAAAGTTGCTATGCAACTCTTCCAAATTATGTGGGCACCGCTATAAATAGCGAAAAATCCTAAAAGGCATTAAAATTACCTGCAATTCCCCAAGCAAGCGAGAAGACTTGGGCTACAGTAGCTCATAATGGTCAGTAAAAAGCTAGGACATCTCTTAATACTAGTAAACTAGGGTTAATCAATTCAGAGTCAACCTACTAAAGACAAATTCCCAAAAATAGCCCCCTCGGACAATAGATTATTTGTTCGTCTCCCCCAGGAGTACGAGTGGCGCAAGTTGTCACCAGCAGGCGAGGCAATCATGATGTGGTTGTTCAAAAACTTTCCATTTCACCTTCAGTAATTGGAAAAATTAAGCCTGAGCATTCGGATTTTGTGTTAAACCCGTGCAGTAAAGAAGTAAGAAAGTCAATTTAAAATATAAAAAAACGGTCTTTTCAAAACGGGAGCAAAATTGGAGCCAGCCGCCAATTGGATCCCTATTATTATACCATCTCTACCAAGATTCGTACACATAATAAAAGATAAATCGAAGTCAGCAGCTCCATTCTTGCTGATGAGGCTAAGCCAGGCTTAATTACTCTAATCCATCTATGCCGGCTTATGCAGCAGCAACGACTTCGGTTGATAGAAAAATGGTGGTTTAAAATTTGTCCAGCTCTATATCAAGACCTGGACCTAAATGTACAGAAGAGCCCGATTTGCACAAGATCTTTTCAAAGGCAAGTTGGTGAGATGCACGAGCCATGAAATTCGACTCTAGCCTTAAGACCCTGAATTTAAAATGGACAATATTGTCGCCTAAAATTCGGAAAATCTTGACTTACAAGAGTTGCATACGAACGAGCCCTTGTGGGAATAAATTCCTCGTGAGCATGAGTGCGCGTGGCGGGTAGATGCAAGCTAGCTCTAGGTGCTCTCGCTTCGGCCAGGTCCAAACAAATATTAAAGCAATCGAATTTTACTTACAGTATGGGGTTCACTTAATATTTCATATTGTAACCCTTTTTTTATTGTAACCCTTTTTTTATTGGAAATACGAAGAAAAAAAACCATTTGAAGTGAAAATAGGGTCATTTAGTGAAGCTCGTATGGAAATTGACCTCTTCTCTCATGATATTTACCCTCATCTAGAGATAGATGTAAGAATCAAATGATTTAGCCTTTCAATTGAACGAAAGCTTTTCGTCATTATGAACAGAAATTTGAAATGATACAATTATCTCTTTGCTTTAAATCAAAGTTTATATCAGGACTAAATTTTGTTTATGCAGTTAGCTCTCTCCAAAGGGCAGGTCCCAGAGATAGCATCAAGTACAGAAAAAGGCAGGATACAACCAAGCACAATACCTTTCCGAATATAGAAAAAAACTAATTTTTTGAAAATAATTAAAATTAAAATTAAAATTACAAACGAAAATAGTACCCGATATCCAAAGACACAATCGGAAATTAAGTAGAAGGCCAAGGAGTCAAAATGCAAAAATGAGTGCTCAAAAAATAAGTCAAGAATTGTTCGGAGTTTGGAGCATGAGCACTCCATGAATCGACAGCAGAGGCTGAAGAAATTGAGTGAGCTTCATTGGGATGTGATCGCGAGGAGGTCCCGAAAACTTTTGAGTAAAGTGCCGAAATCGAAGAATGTGCGGAAAAACTTCAAGCGTAAAAAGCCACGTTCGAAAAGGTTTCAAAAAATGACTTCGTCCAACAGTGAACCTCTAGGCAGAGGTTCAAACCCGTGGACAAGATGGACTACGCCACCTCTAGGGCAGTGATTGATTGTAAACCTTATAAATACAAAGTTATCAACAGAGTTAATTTTATGGGGTATGGAAATTAGGCGCTTAGGTTGTTCTTTTTACATCCTTTTTGATGAGTGGGTATACCCGCTAGTATACCCTATAGCCACGGTAGAAATTGTAGATGGAGCCACTAGTAGGGGTATAAGCGAGATTATCATATCCAAATAGAGAGCGATCTGCTATCAATTAGAGTTTATCCCCCGTACTTATGAAATTTCTTGGCAAAAAATGAAAGGAAAAATCATCCGACAGAGAAAATGTAGGTGGGTCATTTCTTTTACTTTAAGCCTATTTCATACATGATCCGATGCATAAAATTTTACGCAATCATTCCATCAAAATTTACAACTTGAAAACTGAAGGGAAGATTTTAACAATAATTTACAGATAGTATCAAAAAAAGTAGATAAAAACCTCAGTCCTCAGTGCTTTGTGGGACACCCATGAGCATCTATAACCACCTTACATCCGGACTGCATAGTCTCAATATGTTTGACAAAGTATTCAGAGGACACAGAGTCCCACGCTTCCTTCACAACTAGTCGAAGTGTATCTCGAGATCGTTGTTTTCCGCTACCTAGACTTGGATAGATGAGCTTAATGTAATCTTCCATGCTATCCCAAAAAGCCTCTCTCGTATTAAGGTCTGGGAAGTTAGGAGGCCAAGGAATTGGAATATTGACTCTCTCCCCCATCTCTTCCATCGTCCTGGCTCCTACGCGAGGAGTAGCGTTGTCCTGCATCACAGAGAACCAGGGACGCATAGAGACCCTCCTATCAACAATAAGAAGTGCTATTCTCTGGCAGTATTTTTCAGAATCAATAGAGCCCCATTCTTTCTCCCAAGATAGGCAGGGACCTTTTTCCAGACCTACAAAACAACTCCTAAACATCCAGCTGATACTACTCCTTATCTTCTCACCTACACATTTAATATCGCATTCTTCACCAGCCTAAGGTAAAATTTAAATCCAAGAATAAAATACATATCATAGAGCAAAATATTCGCCTCTCTAGAGATCTACTCTCTTGGATGCTCATGATTCTTCAACCAAGTTTCGTCGGTCCAAAGTATGAACATCCAGTCCTCCACAGTCCAGTGAACGTGGGCTTCAGCCCATTTTTGGCGAACCCTCTTGGTCAGTTCGGATACCGGAGGTCTCTTGTGTGCAGGGTGGCGCTGATAACCTCTTTTCCGAAGCTCACTCTGAATAACTCTTTCACTGACACTTAAGTGTCTAAAGAAACCAGCGGCGAGATCGAGAAATGTCATTCTTCGATTTATTGAAGATGACTTGACAAAATTGTCTATCTCGTCGACATCTTCGGAAGATAGAATCGGCGAACAACCTTTTCATTTCTTTGATGCAACATTGCCACGGTGCAAGGCGTGGCCAACTTGACGCAAAGATAATTTTAGCTGATTAGAAATTTCCTAGTTATTACCAAGTAAATGTGCGACGATGAGGATAAGCCAACGAAAGTTATCTAATTGTATGGAAAATTAATTGTGTATATTTTCGCCTAATGATCCAGGCTTGGAATATTATTAGAGTTTATTAGCTGTGCACTAGCAGGCTATGATCCCTGAAACGAGAAATGCCCCCAACTAGACCCATTCACAATCTCTACCGTGACCATAGGGTAGGCAGGTTCAGCCAGAGGGTCTGACGGTTGAATAGCTCAATTATTATCTCGCCACAATTTTTCTTCGGTTTATTTTAGTCTTAATCCTAACTGAATACGTTATTTACTCGATTCGATTTACTTTTCTAGCGTGCATTACAAGAATAAATAACCCAACTCTATGTCTCGCCACAACGGTATCATTTTGCCCTTGAAAAGTTGAAATTTCTAGTTACTCCAGAATTTTCCTCCATACAGAACATCATAACCTTGAATGTGTTTCATTATTAGTAATATTGTACGGGAGGAAGTTGGAGCTAGGGTGGTAGATAAAGTGGCCAGTCTATGGGATTAAATGCCATAAATAAATTGCTTATTTTTTACTATTTTTTGGCTACACTACTTCCGAAGTAATTTTTCAACTTAATACAGTCCACATCAGATTTCCGCAAACTTTTTCATGAAAACATAAAGTAGGTAAAAGAAATAAAGAAGATAGGAGTATATCTCATAGAAATATGAGAGATATGTACCAATCTGCAGCTATTTTAAAGAAAAACAATTTAATCTTTTTTTACTTTGAATTTTTATTAGTTTATGTCTCTTCCCTAATCTCTTTTAAAACTGACTTCACCTGGTACGAAAGACCATTCCATTGGTTCCCTGTACCTTCTCGTTGATGATTCAAACTATGTGTGCAGTTATGCCAGTCACTTTTTGGAAATTTGAGTTTTTGATGTATTAATTTAGTCAAGGAACGATCTTCTTCGGGTGACCGATCATTAATCTTTTTCTCGTCGATACTTGATGGAACTAGTATATTTGGTGCTACATGTTTATAGCTTTCTTGTATCCTGGGATGAGAAGAATTCGACCGCTCTGACCTTTTCAGGAAAAAAACATAAGCAATTCGATGTCGTTTAGATGTGCTAGAATTAACCTCCACCTTTTTATCTGTCTCTGTGTCATTAAAATTACTTCCTTCTCCCTCTCTAGTCTCTGACTCAATATGATCACTACAAGTTTCTTTTTTATTTGAAATATTCATCCGTTTCACTAAGCTGTGAAATGATATTGAGTATTTAGCATACTTTAGTCGCGATCTTATGCGATTATCTTGACAACAGTCACTTGATTTCGATCGAGTGCGAAGACGTCTCTTTGATGGTGAGAACGAAGATTCTGTGCTGGAAGGTGATAATTGCCATGAATTTTCTTCATTTAACGTTTCAGAGGACCGAAGTATCATTTGAAGTGCGTAGCAGGCACTGTAAACGTTTGTGAGAGATTGACCAGAAGCGGATGCAGCTGGTGATAGCGAGAATGGGGGGAAAAGCGAGCGCGTTGGGTATTTAGGTGGCCTACGCGACACATCATAGTCAATGGGAGATGGTAGAAGCATAAGTGATGTTGAACAATCGGGTTGTTAGATCTGATAATAATCGAGTGGAGCAGATACTGCAATTCTAGTTACTTTTCTGAATGTACGGCGATCTATATTATAACGGCTAATAAGAGCATAAAGTCTTCCTCTAACTTTCACATGTCATGGAAAGATGTTACTTGTGATGGCCACTTTATTTCTAAGTAACGACAAATAAAGATTGACTTGGAACCAAGTGATTTAGGTCATCGATTCAGTTTCAGGTTGCATGCGGAAGCATCCACAGGGTCAGAAATTGGAACGACAATGAGTTATGATTCCCATGGGAGAAAATGTGCGAGTATTTTAGAGAAAATCCGCAAAATGGATGAGCCATTGGGAAACTCTGCTAGAATGTATAAGTTGGTAAATCTATATTTCCAACGATAGCTGCTTCAATATACTCGGCAGGCGAAAAGCGGAGTATAGGTGTAGATCAAAGAGCTTCTGAAGCTCAGGGGCTTGTCAACAGGGATAACTAGCGAATGATATAATGATGTGATTTAATTCAATCAGTCGGTTGCGCCTGGCCTGGCATCATCTGCGAAACGATGAATTAAACATAGAGGTCCTAATTATTGATATTGGAAGATGACAAGTAACCCATGTCTTGACGCGTCTTGACGGAAGTGATCGTGTTAAGTTAATCACATTGCCACATATATCATCAACGCAAATCAACTTGAGGCAACTCTCAGCCACTTCATCACGCTTTTATAGCCCGTCAAAAATTACTGTTTCCATAAATTGTTTAATGGATCTATCATCTTCCATATCGAGAATTTTGAGAATTTTGACCTTGTGTTCATACTTAGAAGAAATAAAATAAATCTAGTATAGTTGTTGTTGTAGAGTAGATAGACACACCACACCGAAGATGTTCCCGAAGCTGCATCCCGGAACTCCACCGTTAAAATAGCTACAAATTTGAGAGTCCATGTATAGATCCCCAGTAAGTAAATACATACCCCTTTTTATGAAGTAATGCTCTAAAACTTACATACTATAATTGTTCATAATACTTCTAAAAGACGGTGAAGCAATTTTGCACTCTAATCCCTACACTCTACCCGAATCAACATGGGTGTTTTAAAACGTTATGCACAACGATAGTAGGTTGGCCACATTCTCTTGTCTAAACTCATTGTCTATAAATTAGATAGCCATGCCTGTCTTGAGATGTGATCCTACGCCATCGAGAGATGTTTCTGGCGCTTGTCATTTGCTGTCGCATACCGGACGGTTAACGCCACATGCCAAAATAACTTCCACCAGCACGAACGCCCGATCTATTCAACTTAGTCGTGCTGATTGTGTGACTCATCAATCGATTGGTTGCCTTACTTGCTGTTTTGTTCATGCTCACATTTGTTGGTAGATTGAGCGGTAGATGTAGGGCCATATGCAGAAGGCCGCAATGTTTATGGGCAACTCCAGTGGATGGAAAATTATCTCAAAAAAAGGAATTAAAAGGATAATAAAGGAGATAAACTAACAGATAGGGCTGGCCGTTGACAATAGACGGTAGTAATACCAAAATTATAAAAGTATGCGCTCCAATGGCTGGCCGTGTGGCTTCTAGTTATTTCCAAATTTGAGCCAATCAGTATCCTAAGGCACGGGCCACTCACTGATGCATCTTAGATAATTCTTTCAACAGCTTCCCGCCCCAAGATTGAGTTTTGTTTATTCGGTAATTTTGGGTTTAAGTTGTGGCTCACCTTTTACGACGTGAGAAGGGAAAATACACTAATACATTGTAAGGTTGCAGTTGTAATTCTTGTTGTAATTACAAATACTGGGCGTTTACTGCAGTCGCATCAATGCCTTTCTTGATAAGGCATAGGCATCAAGCGACATTAAGACCTACAGTGTTCCGTAGATAGATTATGAACGGTGGAGTAAAGCCTCGTTTCAGGGATAATATCCCTGCTAGTATTTAAGCTAGTTAAAGTTTGGAATATTGGCCTGAAATATCCGGCAGTCCTGAACATAGTGTTTTCCCCCCACCGACAAACTCATGCCCATGCCGCCATTCGCCCACACATCCACACCAAGATCTTTGCCATCATCAACTCGAACGATATACATAACCTTGGTCTAAAAATCTATTTCCATGACTCTTCCAAATGTGGTTCATCAACAGTCGCCGCCACCTACACTCGAGTCTAAATTTCTGAAAAAAGACATGATTCAAGTTTGATTTCGACCAACTCAGCAAAGTGTACAAAATCATCCGTATGTGAAAAACAACAAACAAAAATTCCCTTTGTGTATCTAAATGTGTATATTTAGTGGATGTCATTTCATGTGGGTTGAAGTGATAGAACATCCCTTTATATAGGAAATCCTAGGGTAGATAGGAGAATAACAAGTTTAAGATTTACTTTACGTGCTTTTTATACCCCAGAAGCAGTATGATTCGAGGCCTTACGTGAGACTCAAACCTATGAAACGGTATTCCATATCAACAAAATAACTATTTTGAAAGGGACGAATCTCATCAAATTTTGCAGCTATATAATCGTATTTAATTTGAAAAACGTTCGTGTCTTCACAAGTAACAATATCTGAATGTCTATCTCTCCTAATCAAAGAGAGACCTTTGAGAATTTGTCTCCTAACTCTTTACAATGAGAAGGAGAAGCAAAGGAAAAATAAGAATAAGAACATGAAATTGATGACACAACTGGTATCAAAACTGTTGAAGGCATACTAACCTTCATGCAAAAACACCTCAAAGCCAATACCATTAAAACTTATGAAAAATTTCGTAACATCCTTAGCATTTAGTCTAACGCTACCGCTGGAGCTATGCCCGATTGTAAGAATCTTATCAACGCGCAAAACACTATGTCAAAAGGGAAATTAAGCACATATGGTTTTCTTGTCTAAGAATTTCCGACACGAACTAAGGAATTTAACTATTATTTCAAAACCTTGACGACGTGACAAAGCCTAAAGAAAATTATTGTAATTAGGATAAACACCTTGCTGCTCTATCTGCAACTATAAAGAGACTTGAAGGCAAGATAGACAGTTTGGAACATACCAAAGAAAAATGAAATCATCAATTCTTAAAAATGAATAATCAACCATCACTTGAATGTATTAATAATGATCTTATTTTTTTACCAATGATACACCTCCACATAGCGATGATGAATACAGAAAAATGGCGTCTCTCGTTTAAACTTTCACTTATAAATTTCCTTCAGAATTCAAATCTAATCCAAATATTCCTCAGAAAACCGTCTAAAAATCAACTGCTCAGCATCACGTTGATATCGGAGTTTCTAGCCCCATTAAAATCCCTGTTCGAAGAGAGAGTCTGACACATTGCAATGTTATCCATATATGGTCGAAATTTTTTAGAAGATCCTCACCGCACATGGGTGGCTTTCTTCACAAAAACCTCCCTTCTCAGCTTTCGTGTGTTCTATGAATCTATTGTCATGAGAATTTTCAAGGCAAAAGTCACCAGAACTTTGTAAATGATGTCACCGTCTACCTAAAAATTGCTCCATGGCACACAATATAACAAGCACCTAATCTTCTGAAAATACTGATGACTCACCTATTGAGGCAACGAAAGTTGATGCCATGCGGTTATGAAAAGCGATCAAAGGTCGTACGCTCCGTCCCAAGCCTTATTAGGCTTATATGAATCAACGTTGTGAGAGGGAAATCTACGCTCAATTTCGCACTAAGCAGAGCCCACGAAATAAAAATAGTTGTCTTTCTAAGATAAGAACCTTGGTGGTCGGAATATACCAAATCTTACCCCAATTTTGACTGCCATATCTCATTTGGATGAAAGGAAATTCGGTTGAGTGCAGCTACCTACACCCGAGAAGAACTGAGAAGGATCTAGGCAACCCAAAAGACGACAACAATCTTTATGTGGAACTATTTTTGGGTAGTGATATATGATATAATTTTCGTAAATATGTATAAAACACCATAGAATTTCTCTGCATTATAGCCACTCCTAAATTAGATTCCTCCATCTAGATTAGTTGCTATCATTGATTTTAATTCCGTCGACTGGGTCTAGTAGCCTGGCACTAGGTGCATTTTTGGATAAGGTGAAGAGATTGAAAAATGGGCGGAGCTACATAATATGTTCAGTCTCATAAGTGAGTGAATCGACTCACTGTGCTAGTAACAGGCTGGAACTAGCCGGGCCTAATATCAATTGAAAATATGCATGGTTTGATCGCGAAGAATGTGTAGCCAGTGATTTTCTCCCGATCTTTGGATCCGTGGTCAGTAATCCTTAGGTATCACACACATCTAAAAGTCTCATAAGAATCACCAAAAACAAAACACCTCAATTTGCAAAAGTTATTGCTCGATGGATGACACGAGTCTTCGAACCCTTGATCGATGAACCAAATTTGTACGCTGAAAGCATTGGTGTCATTCTGAAAGATGCACTTAAGGCGGTTGGAAGTCGAAAATGTCGCGGTAAAGGAAAATCTACATTCTAGTAGACGATAGAATGTAAAGCTGCGCGCCTAAGATATCAAGATGCATTAATAGATTGTAACGCTCAACTTGTGCCAAAATATACTAAGCCATTACAGCTTCAGCGAAGAGAAAATACTGAAAACCCCTGATTTAAAAGGCATATTTCACTTCCGAAGCTTTTAAACTGGTGAGATGGTCGGCTCAAAAGCTCTAAAATATCCCACCATTTATTCTTCACGATGGGCAACATATCACTGATCAAGCTGAACAGGCTACTATACTTAGAGATTGCCTACTTATTCTTTACCAAGCTACTGAACATCTTCCTCCTTGTGTACTTGTAGGAAAGGATATGATCCTATGGTTAGAAAACATAATGATATGGAGATACGAAACTGTATAATTTGGGGAAGAAATTCATGTCCAGGAGCGGATGAGAGTTCTGTAACACTTTTGACCCAATATTATTAGTTGATATCTCAATAGGTTACGCAACTATTCCGTGCTTGCCTTCGACTGGGTTATTGCCTATCTTGCTTCAAGCCAGCGGAAATTTCTTCCTTTCAAAATCTGGGCGAGATCTATCGTAAATAAAAGGTTAGAGGCCGATAGCTCTCGTTTCATATCATGTGAATACTAAGAAAGACTCACTGCAAAAATAATGTCAGACCTAGCTATAGCTTTAGATGGAGAGAGCTTCCAGCAATTTGGAGTTCTTCCTAAGAGGTGGGCAATAAACCTTGTCTCTTGCGTTGTATATGATATTGAAGAAACGAGGTCACATGACTGGGCATTATCATTTGTGATACTATATGTACAGGGAGCATTTGACACTTTTCTATATAATTGGCTACTTTGGTGAATGCAGGAATAAGGCTGACTTGAGTCTTAAATACGCTAGGCAGCCTCCTTATGGAATAAGGGCGTATAAGTCTGTCATTCAAAGGGAATCATATCACTAAGAGAGCTAGTTTGTGGTGTGCTTCAGGAATCACCAATTTCTCTCATATCATTTCTACCAAGCATGGTAGAGCCATTGAGAAGGGTGATTAGCGTAAAGAAAAAATCAAAATATTTTCAATTGCTCGACTATCTAAGTTACATCACGGGGAGGATATATAAATCATCTTATTAACTCCTAACAGAATAAACACTACACAAAAAATAAGAACTAGATTGGTTAAAAATGGAAATTATTATATTCATTGATACAAAAAATATGAACAGTTTTATGCAATACGACATACATATAAACGGAAATTGTCGCCTGGTCCAACAATAAATAGGGCTCAGTACAGCTACGTTTATGATACTGGCATATTGGGAGTTCGGCACTCAGTAGCAAAATCATAAGCCACTACTCAAAGGGAGGTATGTAAATATCTTTCTAGATTGGACAAGAAATAATGCTATTGTAACGCAAAGAGTGGTACTATTTGGTACGTCGTATACTTGTGTTATACTCACATTTTCGATTGTATCAGTTAACACATGTTGAAATAAGAGGTGGGGTACGAGACTAAGGCGTTTCTTTCTCAATTCCAAAGAGGCATTCACGGTGTGTAGAGACTGGAAGTCTTTCGATTAACACACTTACTAACGCTGTAAATACCCAAATACTTTCTCGCTAATCCCATCTTGCAATGCGACTGGCAACCCCCAAGTATCATCACTCCAGATCTGTGGATATATAAAAGACCATGGTGTAGTATGGTTATGGTCTAGCCCTTTGATCGAATGATGATGTATCTATCTCATGTATTATGTATGTGGAATGGCACCCTGTAGCTTGTCACTTATTTCAGTCCTTGTCCCGCTGCCTACATACTACTTTTGACAGAAGTCTTCTGATGCGATTCTGGCTAAAAATACCCAACGAGTCGATGCGCAGTGTAGTAGCAAATGTCTCTGTAAAATCTACTTTACGAATCTGATTAGATCTATGAGCGATGATTATGGCTCTAAGTATGCTGACGGTGCCATCTAGATTGAGCTTGATAAAATAAATCCATTTTGTTGACATTAGGTTAGCACTTTTGAGAAGGATAATTTCTTTTAAGGTATTATTTTAGCCCAATACTTTTATTTCTTCCAATATCACACTTCAATTCACTGCTAGATATTGGATCATTAATGACTTCAGCAAAAACTTAAGTAATCTGGTGCTTTTCGTATCAGAAGAATCAATTTTCCCTGTCTAAGCTTTGCAAAAGTGCTCGGATAGTAATTAGTAATCCCAGTTCTATTTGGCTAATTTGTTTTTAAGCGTTATAGATATCTTTAGATTTCAATATACAATTATTGTCTGCAAGTCTTAAAGAGGTTAATATTTGTCCAAGGATATGAATCTAGTTATTTTCCACAGTTTCCGTAGTCATGGCCAGATTCCGGAGGGATAAATGAGAACCTCTACAGCTGGGTTCATGATTATGTTCTTTGTGCGTAATGATAATTATCCATTCCACGTCCATTTTGTCCAGAGCATTGCAGGCAAATAGACAGTCGATTAATCTATTGGCGGTACGCCTTCTTACTACGCGAACAGATTTAATCCTGCCGCCATAGTTGAATCGGAGAACTGCTTTATTTATGAGGCCAGTCTTTTTAGAAGTCTTTGTGCGTCTTTTTACAATTGCGTAACCCTGACTTCCAGCATGGGCTTGAACAGCATCAATTAATGCACTTAGACTAGGATAAACTGTATCTGTATAAGGAGGAGTAAGATTCATATTGAAGATTGGTATTTAAGAATTATTAAAATAGTTTGCTGAAATGTTGATTAGGGACTCATAATCAGAGAATTGGATAGTAATAAGAAACAAGAATAGATGCGTGTTAATTTATTTATTTATTTTTTTAAATTTAGGTCACATGCTCTGGCCCAGCGCTCCTTAAGCAGGAGACCGGTTAGGCCGGCTAAGGTTATCTCTAAGACACAGAGCTCAACTCGTTTCAACCAAACACTACTTTGAGTAGCTACAAATACTTTGATATATTACTAGGAAATTATGTTAGGAGTGTACTGAGTTGAGCACTTCTCATACTCCGTTACCCTGCCATGCAAACTGCTACGGTTTCTTTATCTTTCGCTCCCATGCATCCAGCAATGGAAAAAATAAAATTACAACACTTTTCTTTTCTTATTCTTCCTTTCAAATTCTTTCAATGTCTTCTTGACCGTCTCCTCAAAACGTCTCATGGGTTGTCTTCCTTATTGAGAACCCAAAGATCCTCTCAGCTTTCCATCCCTTATTTCCTCCATGAACAATACGGCGTGTTGTCTAGCTTGTGCATTTTAATAAGTCACGTGTTATATTTATTCACAGACCAGCTTGACACGTACGTTGGTAGCTACGTTTTTTTTTTTTTTTTTTTTTTTTTTTTTAAAGCCCCCCGGCAACACGTGGATTTCATGCACGATCTGTCATCCTGATTTTCACGCCACATTTTTTTCAAAATTTCTTTTCTATACACTTGAATTCGAAGACCAACATCACTTCGATTAGTCGATTGAAAGAAATGGATAAGAATATCATCGAGGGAGTCTGAACANCTTTCCTCATTTAAATCACTTCCAATCTACGCTTAGCGTATCCTTATTTCTCGCTCTTCCACACGGAAAGCATGAGTTAGTATCTATGTCAATAGTTACTGTTGTTTAATGTCCCTCTTTAGATAGTTTTGAACTCAATAAATTGTACTGTGAAAGTTGTAGCTTTGTCTCCCTGTCCCGCTGCATCGTGACAAGACGCCTATAGGTAAATACAGATGAGCAGTCCAGCTACGTTGGCCAGGAAATGGCGTCCAAAACGAGTCCAATAATTTCGCTTAACCTATCTTGGGCTTAAGGAGGAGGAGCATTTAGGAAATGTGGGAGTATCATAAGCGCCTACCAAAATTAACAGTTTGAAAGACAGTCGTAAGAATAGTTTGAGTAAACCCTAATTCAGCTTCAAATTAGGTAGCGGGATCTAAGCCGTAATGCCAAGATACAAGGATAAATAATTAACGGCGCCCTAGATTAACAGTAGATCACTTTCATATGGGAAATTATAAATGTCGAATGCATTTTTTTAGATGTCGTATTTTTAGGGCACCCATGTATAACACTAAGGCTTATTTTTCATATCTGATCAAAATAACTAATCTAATGCCAGTCGAATCCTTGGACATTCCAAATCTGAAGATTCACAGTAGATGTAGATTCAGACTACAGTAGAACCTCTATATAATAAGGGAGCGGATATTTGCAATCATGCTTTACGTGATCAGGTCGCAAATTAAGCGACAATAATTGACCCTACTCGTCATCTGATGATTTATTCTTTTGTTTATTTTAATCTAATTCGCTTATTTTTTTTGTCCCTATATATTTTATAAACATAGAACGAACTCGAAATCTTTAGACTCTGTCACGAATTCGCAATATATTGGTACAGGGATTCATGCACCATAAATTTCAACTAATATAGTAGTAGTTCAAGGAAATTACTAAATTAAATACATAACTCAGACATTATTTACATAAATAAAGACCCTATTATTATTGTTTCCGCATGCAATCCGACGCCATCAAATGTCTGATGAACATTAGTATGTAATAGATCCGAGTCAATTTATCACTTAATTTACTTTCTAGTACGCTTGGATCACCCTCCTCAATTTGGCTTTGTCTGGATCTCTTTGCACCAGCAGCAATTCTGCCATCGCTGGTATGAAAGTTGAGGAATAATCCTCCCGTAGTTTCAAGAGCCTGGTTTGAAACGTGAGATACAACTAACTACTGGCTGACCATAATACGTATATTTTGTCATATTAATTCGCTCAGCGTATTCAAAACCCGAGGTGTTCAGCTGTTTTGAGTTTTCGAAAGCACGCTGGCGCTCTCCTTGACGGTCTCATTGTCCTGTCAGCGATCGGTTCAAGGAATGCATTGGTCGACCTTCACTCCTAGTGATCCGAGGGTTCCGTATGTCTAGTAATGGATCACGTAGCGAAGCAGAGTAGTTGTTTGTACCTAAATTATTTAGATGTTCGGGCTCTGCACAATGCCGAGACAGTTTTTGGAAGCGCTAATTAGGATGTATGTCTTCAAGCTTAATAACACCCCCATTGCTTGTGTCAACTATTATACTCTCAATCATATGAGAGCATAGCAGCTCTAGGGTCTTTGTAAACCTGCCTGTACAAGGCGGTAAATATGTCATCTTTTTACGTGCCTCGATAACAAGTCCATACTGATTTAAAATCTTTTTCAAGGCAAAAGGAGTCACCAAAGTTCGGATATCTCTAAAAATATTCTTTATAAGAGAAGATGGAAGTCGCGTTTTCGCTTTAACGAGCTCCAAAAGGTAGTCTAATCGTTGGCGATCGCAAAGAGTTTTTGACTCCCTTATTACTGCATCTAGGTCGCTTATAGAGCTTCCCAGCGATGCTTTTTACGCGACATGACCACCTTTGCTGCGGGAAGAAGTGTAATTATCAAAATGTAGGTGCAAATCTGTCCAAATCCCGCTCCATTTCTCCTTCTTAGGGACTATTTCTTTTTCCAGGTATAATACTATCTTATTATTGATTTGGAGGTAGATAAAGCAAGATAATATGTGCGTCAAACCTAATTATTCTGCAGTAGAAGATATATACATACCATTTATCTGTCAAATAAACAAATAAAATGACTCGAAAGCTTTAATTAAAACTTCAGGGGTTATTCAGTTACTAGAGCAACGGTTAAGAAAAGCATCAAATCCCTGTTGATCTACCTTCGGATTTATGCCCATATTAGGTAAAGCGTAGTTGCAAATATCCGCTCCCTATATTAATACCCTTTAGACCGCCAAGGAGTATTTATATATATCAAGGTTATAAACTTAGACAGGTTACCAAATTAAAACTAATCTTAGTATGACCGTCCTATTTGTTGTTTACGTGTCTAAGTTTCTAAATACTCTTTATCAATACTTTTTGGCAGTCCCGAGGATACTTCGGAATACAATAGATCTTTATTGTATATGCTTTTTTCGCGTCTCAGACGCTATTCCGCAGTGAATGACTCAGAGTAACCGTGAATCATTAATAATAGATTAAGATGGCATCTCTGATGTGGTGGTAACAGCCACCCCCAGCAAGTTCTATATACCAGCATTAAGGTCTTATGAGATTACATGCATTTAAATCGCAATCCTTCTAGAAAATCATGATTAAGTTATTCACAAATTAGGAGATCTGAAAAGACATTCTGCTAGGCTGGGGAGTAGACCAATTTCGAGCGGGAGAAATAGCATCTCGGAGGAGTTGCGCAACTTTTCAATATAAGATTAAACACAAGATTAATAGGGATAATTCCAATGCACTAGTCCAATCTAAGCAAGTCTGCGCGCTAGGCTGATCGGTAATTTTTGCGTCAACTTCTCCAAACCATAAAATACATACCTTGAAGACCATTTCAACCAGGAAAACAAACGTTCTAGATCAAGAATTCTGAATTGTATAACATCTATGAAGTTTAAGGTTTCAAAGGATTCGTTTAGCATCGTACGAACATCCCTCATTTTATACAGTGATGAGGCTAGGAACTTCGTTTTATCCTAACATAATACTATCATGGGAACGTTTAAATCGACACCCCCCTGCTTAAATCGACACCCCCACGTGACTTCCAAGCCAATAAATCACTAAGCCACTGCGCCAACTGTGTAACAATTACTTGCTTGCAGTTAGACGTTAAATGATACATACATACAATTACTTGCTTGCAAGTCCCAGCCTGAGGCTGATTGGCTAAGGGCACTACCCTGTGTACACCAATCGTACAATAACAACTGCCCTTGAATACCGCAAACGTACAACGACGTGATATATAGATGTGTCTCTGAGCATATAAGTAGACACGGGCCGAGTAATTGGAAAAAAAGGAAGAATGATATATTTCAAAAGGGTTGCTATAACTATTATATATCGTGGAGGATTTGACTATGCTTGCATGTTGCGCTGCCTCGCCAAATGTCTGGTAGATATTAGAAGCCATGATATTACAAGGTGATGCTACAGAGGGTCAGAAAATAGAGATTCAAACGGTGCTCGGCGCGTGTCTGCTTTTGTAGTTCGTACAAGTTATGAGTTGAGTGGTACTCTACTAGGAAACACGGCATTTAACGTGTCTCCAGGTGGAACTGGCGTTTAACGTGTCTTTATCCAATCAGCTTCATGCTATGACCGTTCAACAGTAGTTTCCATACATCAAAGTCACGTGGGGGTGTCGATTTAAGCAGGGGGTGTCGATTTAAACGTTCCCTACTATCATTATGTTTTATACTTTATCTAAAAGTACCCATGTCGATTTGAGTTGAGTGGAGGGCTTTGGGTGGGGCTTCACTGGACTAAGACAGAGAGACTTGGCTAAAGCAAGGATAAATTTCTCGCCAAATTGCTTCATCGTCTTTTGGAGGTATGAAAGACATTGATAGGTATATCAAAGAAATTCGATCACCGACAAGCGCCTTAGTATACATGCTGAAGCCTCTGCCTTGATTGCACAAAGTGTAGCCAAAACTCGCTTATGCAAACTGTTCAAAATGATCCGTCGTGGAAAGAAATATCGAATTTACAGAGCGGTTCTAAGGACAAATTTGGATGGGCGAATTAGCATCTTTAAAAAACACACCAAGAAATTCTTAGTGACGTATATAAAATCATGTACTTCGTTTACATCCCAAGAAAGCTTTTAAGGCTTTCGTAAAAAATACAAATATGCAAAGCCAATTTGTAAGAAAAACAGCCCACTGCCAAGGACACTTGAATGATTGAAGGAGGCTTGGATAAGCCCCGATTAGAGCTCGGGAGAGGATTTAAGAAGTTTTTCAAAAATAATACTTGTCGGGAATTGAGCGAGACGACCTTTTTGGCTAACCGTAACAATTGAATATCGGGGAAATCTTCATAGTCCCAAGAAAAAAGCGCACCTTAAACAATATTCAACGGCACATAGAGAAAAAAATTTTATGGGTTCAGTGATAATAATAGGTACACATAGAAGAAAATTTCAAATTACCGACAAATGCCTTGGGTGGTATGCGAAAAAAGATGGGTAAAACATGAAAAGTGTAACAAAAATGGCACACGTTCGTAATTGAACTGAGGTACTAGAGAAATTCTTAGTTTTATTAAAATATTTATAATCTAAAGTTTCAATGCCATTAAATATTTAACAAGTAAATCAAGATTTTCAATGCGTCAAATGCTAAGTAACCCTTTTTCCCAAATGTTGGTTTCTGTAAGGATTACCTTATCTTGCATAAAATAAATCTGAAAATTCACCGAGCTCTTAGCATTCTTTGATTCTAGTCTGGCTTTTTTTGATCGAGTAGTATTATATTCATCTATCTCGCGTATTATATAATGGCATCCTTAGCTAATCATTTTCCTGCACTTGCTCCGCTATCTATATACCGCTTCATAGTCAATTTCAAAAATTCCTTGCCAAACATATTTTAGAATCGGAGTTTCTTAAAAAAAAAAAAATTTAAATTTTTAAAATTTTTTTTTGCACAATTAAGCATTTACTTGACATACAATACCGATGTAACAACATTTGCTCTTAAAGATTTTTTTTCTGCAAAAAAAAATAATTATATGTATATATATATATAGCTAACTAAGATGTTTAACCATCAATTCTCTTTAAATACTTAAAACATGTAAATAAAAATATATATATATAAAAAATAAAAATACAAATGAAAATGTAAATGTAAAAAATTGCCACATCAACTTCGCTTCTACCTGGGTGGGACCTGTCTATTGACTATTCTCGCTTACGGCTATTACCCATCGCCTCGCGTCTAATCCCAGCTGACTGGGTATGAGATATATCCCGGATAATTATACATGGGCTAAGCCCATTACAAAGATATTCACATCTGGTGATAGAATAGCAATGCTAGTGAAACGCCCTACCACTATGAAGCGCTGATGTAGGTATGTTCAAAAATTTGAAGAAAATGACAGAAATATCAAAATTGCTACTCTTTTCTTCACACACGGACTGGTAGACCAAATGTTTTTGTCTAAATCATGTTATTAGATTGGATAAGGGGTATATCACAATTACCTGACATATTATATTGTTCTAACTGTTTACGTAATACTATGTTGTATTTGTAAATAAAGGGAGGGGCCTTGAGAGATTGGGGGGGGAGGGGGGGGAATATATACACAAATGAAATAAGAATATTGAGAGCTACTATCCTAAAATTATCATCGCTTTATTTTGACAGTTTTTAGGTTTTCCCAAAAGTTTGTTCCACTGCAACACGAGTACCTGACATCTTCATGTTCCAAGCGCTTTGTTCTGGGGTAAGTGATAACTGCTTGCAAAAGAGATGCATTATAACCCTAGATTGCGTGTAGCCCTTGTTTCTAGTTACCGCCACTAAAGATCTAGAATTTAAGCTCAAACGAAATTTGGTTAAGTTTGGGATGAATACCTTTTCTTATCGTGCAGTAAGGCCGGTATCAAGTGTCATTCCGGCATGATTCTTTTTTTCCCTGTGACGATGGCCACTCTAAGATAACATATACCCCGTCTGGAGTTGTGATTCCTAGTCTTTCATGCAATGTGATTTTTTCTGCACCCAGAGTAATTATCTTGCTGGCGTCTCCTAGGCCTTGTTATTCTGATTCATATACCGTGAATCCAACCTCTAATATGACCACCATCATCCTATGGAATATGTGTACGTACGTAAACTCCGATTCTTTCACAGCAAAGTATCGAATACTACTCATTGGTAGCTTTATAATAACGTTTATAAAGGTGTATGAGGAGACCATTTTCAATACGCGAGACGGTCAGTTCAGACACACCAAAAACCGGCTATGTTTTTCAATTTTTATAGAAGCAAAAAAGACGGGCGAGGAGAATAGCTAGCGCAGATTCATCAACTGGCTTGGTTTTATTCCTGTGTCCGAAAAGATCCTGGCGGAGATAGGTTATGACTGTACAAAATTCAGTCCTCGTAAAGCCTAAATGAAAGTTATATAAGGACTTTTCAGCGTTTGACTACTCACCAAGTATAGTAAATATAGGTACTAGTTTCCTCATTCTATAAGCCTGGACGTCATGGGGAACTCGCTGAGTAAATTGTTGGCATACATCAACTGTCAGCTTCTATCTACCTTATAGATAATTAGCAATGTCTCGCTGAGACGTGGTTGGTCAGAGGGTTAGGAATGACAGGAGTATCGAGAACGCTATCTAGAATTACTGTGAGGTCTGACCAGGATAATGAGGAACGGCTGAGACTTAGTTGATTCGTGATGTTGGAAGCTGATTGGCTTAGAAGTCAAAAACAGAAATGTAGCAGGGATACATTGAGGGCTTGATATACGAATTATAGACAACCCGGAAGCCAAATATACATATCCAAAGTTAATAGGCAAGTATTTTTTTCATTCGTGAGTATTTTTTGTTTCATTTCACATAGATTCATCCTTTAAAATAATTTTCCCAATTCTAACACCGATTATGGTCATGTAAACTATCTATTCAATATTTCTTTTCTTTGAATTCTCTATTACCAATTGCCCATCACTACCCAGTACCGATTTTGAACCATTGGTATGAGATAATAAATGTCGTTTTAATTGATCATACCGGTGAAATGTTTTCCCGCAGCGTGAATAAGTACAGACATGTGCTCCCTTTTCTCCATGAGTCTTTCGATGTTTAGTCAAGTTCGATGACTCTGAAAATCTTTTAAAGCAAATTGGACATTCTAGAGGCTTTTCATTGGTATGCGTGCGTTCATGAACAGCTGATATGATTAGCATCCTTCTTCTACATTATCCATGAAAATAAGAAATTATCAGTTGGTTCTAACTTACTACAAGCACTTTGTTGGGTAAACGTTTTGCTACAATGTCTGCATTTCCAAGGACGTTCACCCGTATGCAAGCGGCGGTGCTGTCTCATGGCTTGTGGTGCTGAAAATGAAACCCCACAAATGTCACATGTTGAGCATTTGACTATATAATGTTAGACAAAATAATTGAAGTAGCTATATCAACTTACAATTTGTATGTGTTGCCATATGTCGCTCAAGTTTTCCTCGTTGAGTAAATCCAGCCTTTGGACCTAATTTACATTCCCGAATGCACCCGTCCCAACGACAAAAATAACCAGTTTTATTGTCCAAGCTCTCCAAGTGACATTCTTTTATGTGATTTTGAAGCTCATTTTCCGAAGCGCATTTGGTATCACATACTATTCCAGACTGGTCTTTCCAGAGACATTTATGTGCAGAATACTTCTCTACTCCAGCCTCGGATGTCGATTTCGTCGTTGATTCAATGTTAAAATCTAGATTTTTAGTCTCTTGAGGATTCTGTGGAAGGTTATGAGGAAGATTCTCTTTGATCCTTCTAGCTTTCTCAATCACATTCTCGGTTTGTAAATCGTCATCCTTCTGGTTTTGATTCTCGGCTTGAAAACATAAAGGACTGGGCTCGGGGGTGGAGATCTGGTCATTAGATGGTTTACTCCAAACAGGGATTCTATGATTCTGCATAGCGTGGGAGACCAACTCATTTGGGTCATCAAACCAGTTACCACATGCCCAAAGACGACATTGAAGTTGACCAGCGCTTGGAGTTGCATGAACAACATCCAGATGATCATGAAATGATATATTATCAAAAAGCTCCATATTCTGCTGGCAGGTCTCACTAGGGCAGCGATATCCATTCTGGTTATTAAGGGAAAAATTAAAGCCATGCGCTGATTCCAAATGAGCTAGAGAATTTGAAGGCATGAATGCTGAGCATGATTCTGTTTGGAGAGGGCATGTGTAAGCCAGTTGCGGATCTATATGTTCTTGATGAAAGTGCTCATTCCATTGTTCACTTGTCTCAATCAACCGGCTACAATCGAGCCATGGGCACTGGAATGACGTAAACCCATTTTGCTGATTAGAATATTGATCAGAGTTGCTCCATGACTGATCAAATCCATTGCAAGAAGCAGGCCCAGTGGATTGTCCTAAATAGGTTTTTGCATTTCCATATGAAATTTCTGATGAGTCTTGATATGAGTTTCTTGGAGAGAACGGTCCCCTTGGTGTTGGAAGTTCAGCTTTGGGAGAATATATCGTCGAGTCATTCGACAGCAACGGTGTGGTTGGAGATGGAGATGTTGGCGTTACCATGTACGATGGGAAAGCATTTGAATAATTCTGTAGTTGCTTGGAACTTTCAGCTTTTGTTACTTCATTAAAGGGCCAATGTCGTTGATGGGTGATTGATTGAGCGGCAACTTGTCGGTCAAAGCAGTCTTCACTACAAGCAGCGGGAGCTGTGCAGTTTTCGCCATAGTTACAGATTATAATTTCATTTCCATCACATCCAGGCTCACTACATGGTGGTATTTCACATTTTGAATTGTCGCAAATAACGCTATTTAGACAATATCTAGTTTCTAAATCAGAAAATTTTGATTTTGTGGGACTAGAGCATCTGATTGGGGGGTTATCAATTCTCCGCCTCTTACTGCGATTCGTCGTAGATATGGATTTGGACTGAGATTGAAATTGCCTTGCTACCGAGGGTACTTTGGGCTTTCTTAAGTATCGGCCAGTGGGCAAACCTAAGGAATATTCATGTGATGATCCATTTGTAGCTGAAGCTGAATTATAGGTAGCATCTGGTAGCAGAAATTCGAGAGAGCTCCCATACGATTCTTCCCCAAAGATCTGATTATAATACTCAGTCTTTCTTAGTAGCTCGCTCAGGCAAAAAGTATTTACTTGCATACCGGCCTCGGGTGTCAGACTATCGCACCACTTAGAGTCCATGATTTGTTTTCTTCTTTCGGCTTAAGAATTTTGGTCTGATGCTACAATAAGATTTATGTTAAGGCATGAGGAAAAAGATGAGAGAATAGCATATGAAAATTTGTATATTTGGGCAGGTTTTCGGTATAATTTGAATACAAAAAAAGGTGATTTTGAGGGGTATCCAGCAAGGTGCCCGGCTCACGTGAGTGGATCTCTGAATTTTAGAACTTTGTGGGGCAATGTCTAGTTAGTGTCGGAATGCAGGGAATTAATTAGTCCAGGGCCTCCTTCAACACTCTTTTCACTCCGTTTAATAATACCGACTTTTGATATTCCCTCACCTCACTGGGCATTCCGATCTGTATGGTAAAGAGATCCATACTTTGTGCCATATTATTATGAGTCTTTTCATATCAAAAATTTAGAAAAAAGTTGTTCGCTCGAGAGAGTTACTTAAACGTTATCCAATCCGATGTGAACTCCGACCCTTGCTTGACCTGAGCACCAGGAATAATTTCACCCAAAATGCTCTCATCGAATCACTCGGTGTGGATGATTGTTGTAATTCAAGACATTCAGTGTCGGATGTTGGATTATGCAAGAACGAGGATGAGAGAAGTAAGATTACGAGGTTGCAAATTTTGAGAGCAATATTTGAGAGCAATATTTGAGAGCAATATTTGAACCAAGTCTACTTAGGGCCAATCAATGGACATAAAACTCCAAATCACCCAATCCTAGGTTAGATGCATACTTTTATGTGTAGTTAGTGATTCATGTCCAATCACTCCGCGCTTGTCACAGTAAATCAAGCTTCAGCCAATCACATATCTATCACCTCTAAAGGGTCAGATCTGCAATTGCCAGCCACTTACCGACTCCCTTGCAATTTGCTTATTAAGCTGGCTCGATATTTGATTGCCAGAGATATTCCTATTTCTATATTAAACCGCCTTGACCATTAATGTGGATAGACAGCCAGTGAGAGTAAATGTCAATTTCTAATTATCCTCTTTTTTTTTTCAAATTTCCTGCGTGGGAAAACATAGATGAACTCTATAGTTCCGCTTCCTAACTCGTTACTGGGAAGAGGCAATTCAATGTGTAAATAGTCCTACTCTTTAATTATCGCTATCTTTGTCCCATGTCTCGTCATTTGATTAGTCAACCACTTGCATAATCTTCTGCCCTCAACGTCATTTAAACCTCTTTCACAAAATATGTTCCCACTTTAAAATTGATTCACAAATTTATCCTCAACATTTGTATCAACTTGATTTATACTTTTTGGTCTAGATCGTTGGGTTTAGGGGTTTTCTGACAAATAGGTACTGCAATACTAATAAAGAGTGAGAAAATCCTGTCCAAATGACTTCGCTGTGGATCAAATTTTAGATGATTATAAAAATAAAAAAGAGCTTTATCTTGAAAGCGAAAAAATCTTCTTATGTTGATTATCAAAGAAAGAATATCTCACGTGGTATTTCAATGGACGCAAAAGGAGAACACAAGATGGTCTGGTACAAAACATCTGATAACTTTTCTGTCTTTTCAAAACGCACTCCATATATCACTCAGTAAAAATCAGAGATTAGTCAGCTTTTGCAGATGAGAGCTCATAGATGCTCAAGGAAGGAAGACAGAAGTAGTAGGAGAAATGTTAGATAAATTCCAAATTAAATTTATCTTTTATCATTCATTACCTAACATTTCTAGTGTCCAGAAGCAATTTTCCGTTGGTAGGAAAACTAATGCAGTCAACAGTAGCCTGCTACAGCTGAAAATATATCTACTTGGACTGGCATTGGATATGCATCCTTCCTCGCTCCAAGAACGCGTACTATAAGATTTCTGCAAGATCTTCTTCCTGTGATGAGATTATGTAGTTGCCTAACCTAAGTAGCTTACCGAGCTAGCCCCTGGCATGGCAACCTAAACGATAACTGAGTTAACAAGTATGGCAGTCATAACTTTGTATAACTTGTTAATACATGAATGATGTTCATTGAAAGTTTTATCAATGATGCCTTAGTCTATTTTTCAAATAGAATGTACATCTGCTTGATTTAGCTAGATTTTTGTTGCCCAAGCTTTGATCAAAAGAATCGACACGGCTCTACCGTCTGAAGTGTACGCAAAAGAGTCAGGCGGCGGCTTTTTCCAAATAAATTGAGAATCATATATATCACTTCTAAGTATTTCATATTCACTTATATTGTCGAAATATTCTTACTCTATTTAATATAACAAGTTCAAGTTTGTCTTGTATGGAAACAGAATAAATTGTATCAGAGATTGGTATTTTCCGAAATCAAAGTTGGCGGCGGAACTTCTGAAAAGTAGACCACCTCAGGTGGCAAATTCGTGACTAGATCAGCTTCTCTATCTACTGTTTCGTCAAGTATAAAAACTCTGCTAAGAAACATGTCTCAGTAAAATTATTTTGGACAATAACTCTTTTTATATCTTCGTTTATCATCCGTACAAACTTTGTGAGTGACGAATCTAGTAGGATCGAAAGTTTATATCACAACTAGGTAATTTACTTGATAATTCATTTTTACTAGAGATTGATGTAATTGAGAACATCAATGCAGGTTCTTCAACTCATTTGTTTGCCAAAATCGTTGTAGATTTTGGTTCAGGACGAATTGAGTGAGCTATTGTTGGTACTTTGATGCTAGCACGATATGGTAAGATGAGTGTATTAGCTTTGAAATTCGTAACAACACCCTTCAGGGGATATAATAAAAATGTAGATTAGAAATTTGTCTGGTAAGTAATCGACAACACGAAGCTCTGTCGAAATATGACCTGCACCGCATTACATTCAACGAAGAATACGTCTAATAATTCAAATTAGAAGCTTCGTGAAAAGACGCACTGATACATCTAACGTTCATAGTCGAAGGCATTTCTGCTATAGTAGTTTTTGGACATTCTTCAATGGGAAACTCTTTGTCTGTTATGATCATCGTGCAGCCCGAATCAAAGCAAGCCCATGGAGGTTAGTTTACTCAGCTATGGAGAATGTATTTATTGCATTTGAGTTCACTGGCGTCCTCGAAATTAATTTTCAGAGTGAAAAACAATCTTTGGAGCTTTAGATGCAACTGATAGAATTGTAAAAGTTGGTTGTATTTCTTACAAGTTTGGGGCACAGTTGATATATTCTTAGTGAAAGGATCATTATTTTGGAGAATTCGAGTTACGCAATAAACTTACTCATGGATGATAATTTCTTTACTAGACTTTAGCAATGCGAAAGAAGCAAGCCAACTTGTCGTATTTCAATGAGTATTTGCATGTTTAGAAATTATAATTGAATTTCATGATCATTCAGCCTATATAAATTAGACAGTAGAACATTTGATCATTACGGATTTTTTCAAATTAAATTTTTCTATCTCGATGCCCGCTACAAATTAAAAATAAATCAGAATTTGACGCATCGTATGGTTGGTAGTGCTGAAATTTATCTCTATTTTCATATTGTGTTTACATGGGTAAAACCCTAATATATAGTTGCGTTAACCGAGAGAATAAGCATCTTCCTGAACCTAAATGAGATGGAGCACTCTAATCACTGAAGAGTATGTCAATACAGAACGCATGTGTTACACACAATTATCATGATAGAATAAACGAGTGAAAACAGTAAGCTAAGAAGATCTTAGAATTCTTAGCCGATAAGCTGTTCTCTAGGGAGTTGCGGCCTGCTCTAGGGACATCCACATAATATCATTAAAGTCTCCACCTAACTCATGTTCACGTCACATCATCGAAAAACATTTGTCACATAATATTGACAGAACACACTCAAACCTCTTAGACTCTAATAGATCAGTCCAAATATTTTCCAGAATTGCCACTCATAGTTTTTGCATTGCAACCTGTGTTATTGTTAACAAGTCTTCGGTAGACAGCATAAAATAGGGGATTTACAATGTCAGAAGATTGAACGTAATCTTCAAAGCCTTCTATTTCTTCCTGGAGATCAGTAAGACTAATTTTTTCATCTTCAATAACCAGGTTAATCTGTAGTTTCTTGATACCAAATCCTACAGGCTGAAGTTTGGAAGCTCCCCAAACAAGTCCATCTTTCTCAATATTTCTGACCGTAGCTTCAAGAGCTTTCATGTCTGTCTCATCATCTATTTAAAATGTAAGTATATAGTCAATTACTAAGAGCTAATAAACAAACCCCATGGCTTGACGTCCATTGTGACGACAGATTTAGCAGCAGGTTTGACTTTTCCCTCCTTTTTCTTCTGATATTCAGCTAACCTCTCATTGCGAATTCTCTCCGCTTCGGGATCTTCCTCTTCATCACTTCCGAAAAGGTCTATATCGTCGTCTTCTTCAGCGTCAGCAGAGGCGGGTGGCTTGGCATTTAATGTGGCTTCTGTTGCATCAGGTCCATACGTTGAGTATTCTTTCGACGCATCACCGGGGAGATTGGCAAATTCATTCTGATATGAGACAATATGCTTATACCATCTAGCTATATGTGGATATTTTGCTGACTCTGGTGCTTGCTTTAGGGCCTTAAGAATTGTAACATCGGCCTGTGTGGGTTGGAAACTACAGAAGTTTGTTAGACTCATTCATCGAATTAAGCATGTGAATTAAAAATAAAATAATTTTTAGTTTCAGAGATGCAATTATTGCTTTGATAATCCTCAAGTACGGGTCTTGAAGCCGCTCAGTAACACGGACCAATGTTGCTCATCATATTATTAAAAATTTTGAAATTACTTGATTCAAATGTAGGGGAGTGATTACTTCAAATTGAAAACTTAATGAGAATAGAGTAATTCTTAGAACATACCCAATGATATATGAACGAGTTGTCAACCAACTATTCAACACTGACAAGCGTCAGTTATTAACTTTGGAAGAAATGATAGACAGAGAAATCTGAAATACGAAAAACTGGAATGTGAAAACGACTTACTATGAAGACCAGCATCTGTAGTAAGATCAACGAACCCCATATTGACGAATGTCTTGTTGTGCGTTCTTGAAGATGTGGAAAAGTCCACTAAAATAGTTAAAATTTCTCTCCAACCCCTGTCCGTTTTTGATCTAACAATGTCACATGACTAGCTAAGCTGAATTGATACAAACATTCTGTTTGCTCTGTAAGTGTGTATACCTTTCTGAAACTACTAATACATAATCAAGAGCTTTCAATCTCCTACTGTATATCAACCTCTTCTATAATAATGATCGGTATTGTAGTACTCAATATAAGTGATCAGCACTTTAAGTCTTCCTCTGTGCTAAAAAGATCAAGATTTGTCTCTAGATATTAAGAAGACCCACGGATTAGTAGTTATTATAGGTTTATCATAGTGATAATACGAGACCCGTTCAATTTTTTATTGTACCTCTGGCTTAAGCTATGTATCTATCTTTATTCAAATTCATTCACATCAGACTTAACTTGCTAGTATGAAGTTTGAAAACGAGTAACTTTGCTCATCTCCAAGTTGCTATCGTCTTTTAATAGATGTTTTTGCCAGTTACCAGAGTGAGCTTTTAGAGACCTACTTTAAGTATTCTGAGTGTATTGAGACACATTTTTTATTCGAGCTAGATGATTAGGACAGTTTCTCTGGACAAAATTGTAATACTCAATGTCTCGGAGCTTTCCCTATCATATACTTAGACACACGAAGCTATATTGTAACCTACTCAGGAGAAAAAATCTTTTTAATGCCATCAATATTTAATAAGATCACTATCCTGTTTTTCTTCCCCCCCATTTTTAGCTAAATGGTCAATTTCAGCCCCATCCTTCTTTATTGTGGTTTTCTCTCGTATCTTATCAAAATAAAATCTTCTGAGTCAATGATTGAATTAGCTATTCAGGATTTTGTAATAGTATTTTTAACAATCTAATTGCTGCAGCTAAAGCATGTGTTGTACCTCAAATCACCTAAGCTCTAGATTGAATAGATCAAGGAGTTAGTCAATTGCACACCAGCGTTTTCAAAGATTGAGCCTAGACCAAGAGATTCTTTTAGCTAACTGAATTCTTGATGAGCATATCAGAGGAAATCCATCTAATCATGCTAGAAATCGTGAAATGGCTTGCAAAATTCCGAGGGCAAATGGAGATCATGAGTCACTCGCCATCAATTGGAATTCCAATTATACTTGCCGTAACTATGAAGTGCACTCTATTATAGTAAGAAAGCTCGAGGCTTATGGATCAGATGTATTTAAGTATGATGACATAAAGGCTTCTTTATTCGTTTAATCGGATCTATGAGGAGTTCAACATCATACACTCCTAAATATGGAACATAGACAAAACTGGCGTTGCTCTGGGAGTGTGCAACAACTCACGAGTACTTGTAAGCTCTAGAAAAAAGAAGAATTACCTAAAAATTCCCGGAAATTAGGAATGAATATTAATAATCGAAGCTATATCAACTTATGGCCAAAACTCAAGATATCGTAAATCTCAAGGGGAAGCATTTCCGGACCACTTGTTTTCCCTATGAGTTGATCCTAAATTGGTTTTACAGCAAATCTGAGAATGGTTAGACTTCGAAAGTGATCGGGAATGTATGGTTAAGGTCTATTTTCATAATAACGACTTGTTTGAACGATCGAACCCAACTCCTGATCCTAGACGGCCATGGCAGCTATACTGATCTGGAGTTTATATAACTTTGTAAGAAAAATGAAATTCATCTCCTGTATCTTCCAGTTCGTTTATCTCATATCTTACAACTTCTAGGTTTGGCATCATTTTCCGTTATAAAATCTAAGTATCGTTGTCAAATATCCACCATTTCTGCCCTGGATGACGCAGTATCTGTAATGAATTTTTTTTTTAAAAGATATTCTAACGAAGCTATGGAAGAGGGCTTATCGGAGAGGATAATTTGAGCATGGCGGAGGGCCACAGGTCTTGTTCCATTTAATCGTGAGCTGACACTAAAGTTATCTCAGATTATATGTTTACCACGCTCCTCTACACGGACTCGAATACACAAGGTGAATGAGAACTTGGGCTACAGTCTCTTAGACTCTTTAGATATATATCGAGCCCAGCAATTGATTCAAAGATCTGAAAATATTCCCAGGTTGATTCGAGAGCTTCTTGGTAGATGTTGCATGGCTATTAGGCAGGCAAATACCCGCGTTGCAGTCATAGAATTAGAAAATTAAAGGTTGAAGAATTTACTGGAGAAGACAAATGAAAATATTCGAGCGAGTGAAAGACTAGTACTAGATAAAAATCTAAGGTTTGCTTGGGCGGCTTATATCTTTGTCAATTTTGGGCATTTTGAAGCTCAAGAATCTACACAGTAACTAGGCAGGTTAATGTTGTAAATGGAGTATCTTCAATGAAAAATCATGCAATTTTCTATTCAAATGTAGCGCAAATATTAAAACAATAACGTTCAATTTGAGTGAATCAAGATTAAAGATTAGGAGTCAAACTGACGATTTAATAAAGTATGGGGGTGAACATAAATAGGTTTGATAACTTTATAAATATTGATGGCATTAAAAAAGTCGCTTCTCAACTAGTGCTTGTAAATCGGTTGGAAGAGGATGTACAATACTGGAGATAGTAGATTCTTAATCTGATAAGTTGTATCATTCAAAAAACCCAATATACTTCATTGATTTATCAACACAATTTTCGTCTCCATTTATAAGTGTTGTGATAGCAAATGTAATAATCGATCGATTGGTATAAGAGATAAATTATTCGATATTTAGGTTACAGGATTGCATAGCATAGAGTTTGAATCATACAGTCTAAATTCAAATGTTCTGTTAACTCGTTATATTTCCTATTTGCCAAGATAAATATTCGCAAAGAGTGTATAACATATTAAACATTTAAATATTCTTCAGCATGGAAAACCGCGTGCATGTCTCAAATTGGTGCTCAAGGAGGCAGGCATTCCTGCGGGCCCCACTTAATCGCTGGATAAGATTTCCTCGAATTATCCCGAAGCATTTCGAAGCATCTCGAAGCATCTCGAAGCATCTTGAAATGTTTAGTTGCTTTCAAATAGATAGGAAGTCAATCATAAATGTTTACAAAAAACGTATGGGAGCAAACATCTTTCTTCCTGCCTGAAGTTTATTGTTAACATGACTACAAGAAATATAATACATATAATTCGTTCGTCACACAAACCAACTATATCAAATAAAGAGTCTATAAATCTTGCAGGCAAGACGAGATTCATATCATCCCTTGCGCCAAATTTTCGAAACTATCTTAGGATCTCACACGCGAATTTAACTTCAAAAGACTTAGGAACTCAGGCGAATCGGATATTCAAACCAACATGTCATATTCCATTTATTATCCAGAGAACCTATGCAAATGGTCATCCCGCTCAAGGAAGAGGTATGAAATTTGCCAGCAAGAATGAAGAGAAATCAGCGTTAGAAAGTTATGGAGTTGATCTTACAGCAAAAGCCAAAGCGGGAAAGCTAGATCCTGTCATTGGACGAGATGCCGAAATTCAGAGAACTATTCAAGTACTTTCTAGAAGGACAAAAAATAATCCAGTGCTCATTGGAAGCGCTGGGACAGGGAAAACAGCCATACTTGAGGGCTTAGCGCAACGAATTATTCGTGGCGATGTCCCAGAGAGTGTTAAGGAGAAGAGTGTTATTTCATTGGATTTGGGACAATTGATCGCTGGAGCAAAGTTTCGGGGTGATTTCGAGGAACGCCTCAAAAATGTCCTCAAGGAAGTCGAGGAAGCTGATGGAAAAATAATATTATTTATCGATGAACTTCATGTACTGTTAGGCCTTGGAAAAAGCGAAGGTAGTATTGATGCCAGCAATTTACTCAAGCCCGCGCTATCCAGAGGTGAATTACAATGTTGTGGAGCCACCACATTAAATGAATACAGATTGATCGAAAAAGGTAAATATTTTACTATTCATAATCATAATCAAGATGAAGATTTTGTTTTATGACATCTTTATGACATTGTATGTTGAAAATTAAGGACTTCAAAATAACATTATGATATCTAGATGTTGCACTTGCGAGACGATTTCAGCCTATCCAAGTAGATGAGCCATCAATACAAGATACCATAAGTATTCTCCGAGGCATTAAAGATAAATATGAGTTACATCATGGTGTAAGAATCACGGATGGAGCTCTTGTGGCTGCTGCAACTTATAGCAACAGATATATTACAGATAGGTTTCTCCCCGATAAGGCTATCGATTTGATGGATGAAGCTGCAAGTGCTCTGAGGTTACAACAAGAAAGCAAGCCAGAGGAAATTATGCGATTGGACCAAAAAATAATGACTCTTCAAATTGAAATGGAAAGTTTGCGCAAAGAAACAGATATTGCTAGTCGTGAACGTCGCGAAAAGCTTGAGTTAGAATTGAACCAATGTCAAGAAGAGGTCGCAAAACTCACAGAAATTTGGGAAAGACAAAGAGCTGAAATGAACTCGGTTAAGGAAGTGAAAGAAGAACTTGAAAAAGCTCGATTTGAGCTTGAACAAGCCCAAGTAAGTATAACCAAGATTAATATTACAAAAACTAATCAAGCTAAAGCGGGAAAACAACTTTGCTCGAGCAGGAGAGCTTCGGTATTCGGTTATACCCAGTCTTGAAGAGAAAATCCCTCAAGAAAAAACCGAGAGACAACTGAAACACGAGATAGATCAAGAAAATGAAGTATCTCTCATTCATGAATCTGTGACCGCTGATGATATTGCCGCTGTGGTTTCCCGTATTACAGGCATTCCGGTTACTAAGCTAAATTCAGGGACCGCTGATAGACTATTGGGAATGGAGAATACTTTACGAGAGTCAATACGAGGCCAGGATGAGGCTCTAAAAGCGGTCGCAAATGCTGTAAGATTACAGAGAGCTGGATTAAATGGAGAAAATAGGCCTCTCGCTTCCTTTTTCTTCCTCGGTCCTACAGGTGTCGGAAAGACAGAACTCTGTAAAAAATTGGCCCATTTCTTATTCTCAACGGATGGAGCTATGGTCCGATTCGATATGAGTGAATTCCAAGAAAAGCATACGATATCACGATTAATCGGAAGGTAATTTTCTCTGAGATTTAATTTAGAGATATGACTAACATGGAAAAGTCCTGCGGGCTATGTTGGCTACGACGATGCTGGTCAGCTAACTGAAGCCATCCGTCGAAAACCATATGCTGTATTACTTTTTGATGAATTTGAGAAAGCGCACAAAGATATTTCCGCATTACTACTTCAGGTTCTTGACGAAGGATTTCTGACAGATAGCCAAGGTCATAGAGTCGATTTCCGAAATACTCTAATTGTTTTCACTTCTAATTTGGGGGCCGACATACTTGTTGGACAAAACCCCAATTATGAATATAAGGAGGAAGCGAACGGAGAGCTTTCACCGGATATTGTTAATGCTGTCATGGCTGTAGTCAGACATAACTGTAAGTGCCGACCCAGCTCAGAAGAGAATTTTAATTTAATTTATGCTCTCTAGATGCGCCAGAGTTTTTGAATAGGATTGACGACTTTATCATATTTAAACGTCTTTCTACCCAAGCCCTCCGTGAAATTGTTAATATCCGGCTTCGTGAACTTCAAAAACGATTAGATGATCGACGTATTAAACTTATTGTTGAGGAGGATGTTCACTCGTGGCTTGCTGAGCATGGATACGATCCTAAATTTGGTGCTCGACCATTAAATCGACTAATATCGAAACAAATTGGAAATTGCCTTGCTGAGAATATTATAAAGGGAAATCTTAGATCTGGTGATACTGCTTCGATTAAACTCTCCGAGGACAGATCAGCTCTATTCCTAGAAAACTTAAAGATGTAATGTTACTATATTTATTCTTCATGAACTGATGAATTTTAATTAATTTGGGATTTGACACAACTGAAGAGTTGGAAATGAACTTTAAATTGTACTTTTTATTAATCTGGGCAGATAGAGATGTGTATGGCGTCCATATGGAGCAGGGGAAATATAGATTGACTTGGACATTAGGAAAGAAGGAAATGTTTATGTGATGGTATCAAAGCAATTTGATTTTCTCATAGTATTCGGAGCTATGTACAAAAGAAGATCTTAAAGTAATGAAGAAAGTAATGTAAGAAGAGCCTCCCCTATTCATTACTAAATTGATGTCTCGTCCATTAACATTCATTGACCCTATGTTAAGGAATTTCTAATTTCAATCCATTACCTTATTTCCTTCTTAAATTAATCTTGTTAATGTCGAATTGGGTTTTCCCGCTTAACAATTAGTTACTTCAACGCTCTTCCGAATACCTTTAATAAACTAATAAAATCACTTTATTTTTTTGCTGAACTCAATATTATATGCACTGTGATGAAACTTGCCAATCAGACGGGTTATATGAGGACTACCTACCGGAGTAGACATTTGGTGCGTTAGGGCCAAATAAATAAATATTTCCTAAGGTAACATATATAGAGTAATATATTCTAGCTTTTATTATACAAAATAGGTCAAATTTAATGGCTATGTAGGGCTAGGGGATCTTGATGGATTGTCTCTTATCCTGTTAGAGGTATGATAAGTGAGTAAGGAGGGTCTATGATCAGCCGAACAAACAGGTTTTCAACAAAGTCATGACCCAAACCACCAATTCATTATATCTTAATAAATTCAGTGATTACAGGTATATGTATATATATATATATATATATATATATATATATATATATTACAATAATAATCCCATGCTTATTCTACATATGAGATGTAATGGATATGGAGATAAATCTGTTTTCAAAGTTGATTCAGAAGTAAATTTAACCAAAAACCCATACCTCCACCAAGTACACCAAAAAGTCCTCGAGAATCCTTTGACCATGAAATGACGCCCACAAAAAAGTCTGCTGACTACCAAGTGGTTTGTTGTCTCCTTGGATTTGAAGAATTTTCATAGCCATTTCACGAACTTGACTATGACTTGGTGAATTTTTCAATGTCGCTAGTTTGGTTATTCACTCAATTAGGTCTTGCTCCTGAACTGGTGATAGGCGCTGTTGATCAATCCTACTCGATGTAGCAGGATCGCCCATCACACGATCCTTGAGCGTGGTATATGAGATATTGTAAGATGTTGAAATAAGAAAACATCCCAATTTCTGCATGAATTATAGTGAAATAAAAATTGGGCGATTTCAAATATTTTCAAATTGATTGACAAATATATTGTGTAGATTAATGAATCAAATTTTTTTCGAAATTTTTAGTAAATATGATACCAAGTCATAAGTTCTTTAATCTAGACTCTTACTCTTAATGGAGCTTAGTTAGTGCTGGTCGGTAGGTGGTAGGTGGGTCGAACTTTTTTGGGTTAAACTTAATTGTTTATAATCCGTCTATAAAATCGGGGATAATTGATATTTGTTAAGTTGATAATATTGCACCATTTGAATTATAATTCTATCACGTCTCACGGATGATCACTTACAAATTAGCTTAGTTGCATAATTTAAGCGAAAGTGGTCGGCAGGTGGCTGATCGGACTCGTGGTACCTCGATTTAATGCTCTTTGGTTTTATGGGTTTGATTACCCCTAAAAGAATGCATGAAAAGACGGCACGGAGCCGTATTCAGTTATAATAGGTGTAACGAAATTCGATTGCAATTAAACATTGATAATTACTTATTTTCCGAGGGAGACAATGAGGTCTTATGGTCTAGTGGTATGATTCTCGCTTAGGGATAAACTCTAAGAAAAGTTGCGAGAGATCCCGCGTTCGAGTCGCGGTAAGACCCCTAAATACTTTTTTGCGAAGACGGTCCAAATCTTACCAGATTTACTTGTCGAGGATATCAGTTCAGAACTTGTAAATTTCCAGCGTATCTACTTCACTTCTCAAGTTTTCATGGAAAAAAAAGGGGTCGAAGCTGCAAGCCGGCGAGTCTCTTTTTTTGTTTCCCATTCGATTACTTTTTCAGTGATATCCAAGTGCGAGGAGTCCTGATTAGAAATCTTCAAATAGAAAATTTGACAGCCTTCTGCACAGGAAATAACTCTGAATCCCCAGTTTACGTCTGGACATACTCAATATCTCTTGAATCAATTTTTCTGCTTCGAATTGTGTGCAGATTACTCCAATCCATATTTTTAGGGCGGCATTTGCACCTTACACTCGGAACATTGTCATACTGCTAAAATGGAGAATTTTCTTCATCTATACATCAATAACTTTATCCTTATTGACAATCCATGTTAATTCGAGAGAGCTCATCACTTGCCCAAAGATTGAAGCCCGCATCTCTGCAAACTTTCTCGTATAGCCTACACTAGTAGACGGGCTTACAAGTACATTCCATGAATTGGAGAACTTTTAAAATAAATTTTGTCCGCTAAAAGACAACCTATGCTTTGCCAGGATTTTCTTGCTTATATGCCACCAGCAGAGCAATGTGCCTGCCATTGGGAATATTTCGGAAATCACAGTCACCAATGCAAGTTCCCGGTCGGTAAAAAACGTGATTTTTTGTTAATGAAAGTTGATGCTAAAGTCCTGAAAAATCTCGCCGAGCTTGCCTAACGCCTAATGATATTCTACAATTGTCTCATTGTCCATAAAGCAGTAACAAGAGATAAAAGTCGACATTTTTGCTGTTATTCCAGTAACATACAGCAAAGAAAGCCCATAGCGATTTGTTTTGTAGGTTGCATCAACAAGCCAAATTTTGCTGCGACTGTACTCTTGGCAAATTTACCTCGCAGAGAGAGACTCAATAAAAAGGCGAGATAGTTGGTGCGTCTCAGGATGTTGTCGCACATAATATATCGTTCCTGTTAAGAATATATCACTGCAAGCCTAAAGGTGTTTGAGGTCTTTGGAGGATGTGAGTAGAGATATCATGTATTACTAAGTATTGCTATAGGCTATGCGCACGGACCAGCATAGAAAGTCATATAAGCCTGAGATGCATCTCCTAAGTTAGAGAAGTTAATATAATTCCTTTACTATCTAATATATAGTTTATCTACGCCGCTATCGCTTATTAAGTGTTAAGGTAACACCCAAATGTATTTATTTCCAATAGTTCCTGCATTATTCGCTATACCGTCTAATACAGTTTTTACGGGGGTGCGCCCTGCCATTAAGACAACTTGTCGGTATCAGGTGATCTACTATCACCTGACCAGCCGGTGTAAGCCAGTTCCCATATAGGGGGAATTGTATATAAATTACATTGAACGAGTTGATTTGCCAAATAGGCTAGTATCTTTACGATCAACGGTTGTAAAAGAATATCACTCTGTGATAGATCAGCTAATAGATAGTGCTTCAGAACCTTCTAATGTTATAAGCGAAAACGAAATTCCCAAGAGCCCGTTAGAAGATGATGCAGATAAAATCCAACCTCGGCGAAACCCGACACGAAAACGACAGCCACCAAGACGAGTAGATCAATTTACCACCCATTATTTTGAATCCTGGATAGTAGATAATATTTACCTCTCTACCAAGGAAAAGCTCTACCGGAAATTATCCCAAAAATTTCGTGCTCAAAATGTAATTACAACACCAGGGGAACCGTTTGAAATGTTACAGAGAAAAGAGATAGGTGGTTTGCTCGCCAAAGGCGTTTTGGATTTCATTCAGTACGATGAAGTAGCAATGGGGAAAGAAAGACCTTTCAACTCACGCCTGGTTAATGAGGTTAAAGAAAAAGGAACTGATTCTCCCTACGAAAAACCGAGATTGGTAATACAAGCGTACAACGATGAGGGTAAAACAGTGATTCTAACTCTGTCCCCGACTATACAACGATCCAGTCAACGAGTGCTATGCGCTCCATATCAATCCCTTGCGCCTAATATTAAAATGTTACTCAGAGATATTACTTAAGCGTGCGTGCAATCGACAACGTACCTTAATCGTGAGATTTTGGCCAGACCTCCACCACAAATTGCAAGTTATCTCCTCCCCGATACAATCATGAGAGTTTTCAAACCCTTTTATGGAATACCCGAAGCAGGAACCCACTGGTTCAGCACATATCAAAAACACCATTGGGATAAACTTATGATGGCCCCTTCTTCATACGACCCCTGTCTTCTAATTTCACAAAAGCATGGGTTGTTTGGTATCGTCGCAATGCAAACTGACGGCACACTTATACTCGGCAACGCAAATTTCTCTGAGCTCGAAAACGACGAGTTGTACAATGCAAAATTAATTGCTAAACCAGTCAAAATCTTCTCACACGATAGTCCTCTAATATTGAATGGCTGCAAGATTCTGAGAGAAAAAAATGGATATGGACTAACTATCATGCAGAAAAATAAGAGCAGCCTCTTAAACTTAGTAATCTTGAAAACCCTTCGTTTTCAAAGGAGTACGTAGAAAAACACGCAAGAGGAGCATATATTGCATCTACTTGTCAGCCTGAAGCAATGTTTGGTCCTAGCCATATAACGTTATATGGCTAGGACCAGAGCCATATCAGCCATTTAAAGGCGAAATTAAGCGATTTACGGGAGCAACTTTAACGTCGTTCGCTTCGCGGAGACCTCCCTATTGTCCCCTGTTAATCTTTGTTTACAAGTACCATCAGCATAAGTTATAGACAATTCTTGAGAGCACAGCGAGATTTATTCTTAATATCACGAGTAACTTCAATAACCACATTATTATGTAAATCTACTAAATCTATCATTATTTTCTACATTATTTTTCTGGATTTGAAGACTTGTGCATGTAAGCAAAATAGATGGATATTTTCTAAGGAACATTAGCCTAGAGGGAAAGAGAGATGTAAAAATTAACTAGTCACGAGGTCAGAGCTGGGAGAGGACTATGATGAGTCGAAAAGGTAATCATTGGATTAAGTATTTATTATCTATTATGGAAAAACTTGTCAGCAAATATTCAAGTCCTCGGATAATTGGTCTCCCGTATGGATTCTGTCACAGAATAAGCAACTATTGATTATTTGTAGATGATATTAATGGGGCATTTGACTCTAGCTATTTCTATATGCAGCCAGTTTATTGATCCAACTAATTAGTTCTTGTTGTCTTAGGGGTTAATGTCTGTGATAACCATAGCAGTGTGTGCCAATACTCTTATCCTTTCGTCTATAATTTGTCTTGCGATTGAGCTCCATGTATGATCCAAGGTCCCAATATTCTTTACTCCATGTGTTTAAACATAGGATTAGCTCGGAATGAAATTTCTTCACACTTCTTATGACAATTGGAAATAATGAAGATATTTGCGCACGAATTCAATTGTTAGTAATTTTGAGGGATACTTTACGTGGAGTCTGAACTGGTTCATGATTCATAACAATATTACATAAAATTAGTATAGGAGAGACAGAGAAGTTGCCTATTACAATCTGCAGAATTAATCCCGGTTACATTGCTGTTAATTAGTGAATTCTTATTTGATTTTCAGCTATCACAATTATTTTCTTTGAATTTTGATAAGTTCGACAAACATTTTTATCTTTGTGTCGTTTTGGCGTCTTTCTTTCCTGTCACTTGCTCGGGCTATCCATACCTTTAACTGTATTTTCAGAAGTCTTTTTTTTTAAACCAAAAACCAGAACCCGACATACTGATCCATCTATCTACCACAGTTTTAGCACAGAATTTTTACCGTTCAAATTCGAATATGAAGTAGGCGATTGGTCAAACTAATATCATCCTGAAATATTGAACTAGAGAGATTGATCTATACATTATTACACTATTTTACCCATAACATATACAATACAATTGAAGGTAGTCTAGTAAACTTTCTTCTTTTCATCGATGCTATATTTTCCAGGCCCGCTGTTGACTAAGAGGAGAAGACCACCGACAATCGAAAGGATTTGGAAAAAATCATACTTTGCGAAGTCCTTGTGCGGGTGATGTTCATGAAGCTATTAAAAGTTAGCTTCAAGCATATTGTTTTATGTCACACTTACTGTCCAGAAATTATTAACCAGGATATTGAAAATGCTGAGAATTACAACAAGCATAATAGCAGAGAATTTCGCTTTGAAGCCAACCACAACCATTATACATGCAACAGCTCCAAAAAGTGCAACTATTATTCTCCAAACTGTCCATGTTCCACTGAATATAAACCCAATGAAAAGAAATATAAGAAGAACCCGACCAGCAAGTTGAAAGTACATCTTACGATCTTTCTCATCGATTTCAGGAAGGCCAGCAAATGCTTTTGTCTTGCTAACCCACGAGTCAGATAGGACCATAAGTAGGCCTCCCATAACAGATAAATTCCGAAGAAAGAAATTGAGGTCGAAGATTAATCCATATCCGAGGGCCTGCGTTACCAAAACTCCAATAAGTCCTGCTACAGCATAATCGGAATACCTGCGAGTGATAACCAATACCGAACATGATACCATGGAGATAACGTTGATAATTAAAAATAGATGGGTAATACCGTATGGTACTATGTACCAAATTAGTATATTCTCTTCTCAGATTTGATTTTGTTCCACATACTGTGTCTGTATTCTCGCAAATATAGCAACTGATCACTCCATTGGGTTACGATCCGGATGGCATCTTCTAGAAATGTGACAACAATCAAGAATCGACCGATAGCTGGTAGAAACCTACAGAAAAAAATTAGTTTACTGACCTATATCATTCTTTTCATAAAGCGAAATATAAGAATCTGCTATGTCTTGGCAAGTGTGGATATCTGGCATTTGATCTTACGGCTTGACCGGTTCACTTAGTGTATCTAAAAAGTCTTCTATTTTCCCAGTGTATTCTCTGATTTTATCCATCGGAGATGTATCCTCTGTATTTTCTCTAATTGGCCCACCAAACTGAGGCGGGCCACCCAGATTGTATCCTGCAGTTCCTCGAATAGACGTCATAACTGATTCCGCGGGCCTTCCGGAGTAGCCCAGTTTCTCAGGTAAATATTTAGTGGACTACTGGAGGATATAGGCAATTTGAATTTAGGTCGATTCAAGACTGATTACATGAGGTTTGGAGAAGGAGTCTGTTTAAAATAAGCCCGTGCTCGTTGTTCTCAAGAAAGGCCACATATAGTTACACGGGCTGACGCCAAGGCTCGTGAGCTGTCGTCAGGAGCGAAATTTTCACCAAGTCCTTGGGTCGAAGGTACTTGTTAACCGGCAGTAGTATTTATTCAACAGTCTGGACAAAGATTTTGCGGTGCAATGTTAAAGGTATAGTTTAAGAATAGCCAATCCTAATTAAGGAAGAACAGCGCTCAAATAGCTTGGCCTAGGGTAGTTAGCCCCTTTTTCATCAGAAACCCTACCATTTCGCGAATTAAGTTGAAAATACAGGATTAATTTATCTTCGGCCAATCTCTTCACACTATTTAATTACTTGTCGACTTTCGTTGCTAATTTTCTATAAATTTACATTATAATACAATTCTACACGGTTCCATTTAACTTGATTTAGCCGAAACTCCTGTTATTTTTCTTCACCGTAATCCACCCCAACGCCAATACAAAATTTTCATGATACAGACTTTAAAATTCAGTGAAATGAGTTAAAATCAAGTGGGACACTACTGCCTCGTCCTGCCCTATATTTCTTTGGAAGTCCTAGGAATTCTCTTGGTTTAGGTAACATGTACTCGTCACGAAATTTCCATCGGGGATCATTTAAAATAACTTTTTTTGACTTATCTTCTTTGTTCTTTGTGTTTGCATCTTGAGAATTTCGTATATCATAAGAATTTGTTGTTGAGCTCGAGCCGGAAATATGCTTCGTTACTTGTGGTGCAGGTGGGGGAGGTCTTGATGTAGGTGGCAGCATCGTTGTCGATAGTGATGATTGTCCAGCTGCACGTATTGCAGCTTGTACTGCTAGACTTTGGCCCATACCATTTGTAGACGATGGGGCTGTTTGAAATGCTAATGGAGGCAATAATCTTGTGTTACTATTAGGTGAAATTCTCGGTGCTGTCGGTGGAGGTGGAGGTGGTGGGGGTGGGGGTAATGTTGACGGAGGCGCGGATGACATGGACGCTGAGATTTGAAGACCCGATAACTTACGAGACCCTGGATGTGTAGCAGGCGGTTTTTTTCCTACCGGCGGTGGAGGGCCCTTTGCTGATATAGGACGTATCAAAGTATTTGGCACTGTATTCCGGAGATTGGTTGCGGGTAAGGAAGGAGGCGAGATCATACCGTTCTGACTTTTCGGTCTTAACGGTACTCCTGTTGATGGCCTAGGACCTAGTTGGGGAAATCGTTGAGTAGAGGCTCGTGATGACTCAGTGTCTGATGCATATGTAGAATTACTGTTTGCTAAGCTTTATTAGTGCCATTACAAAGCTTACAGGAAAACTGAATACCTCCTGTATCAATGCCACCCTCCCGTCTTTTAAGCTTTGGAATTCCCCCCGAAAAAAGTCCTGCTAAATGTGAAGAGGCATCATTTCCAGAGATTCCCTCGCCATTCTTAAGAACATTACTTCGTAGCTGTTTAGATTCAGGAACAGGTGGTAAGGAGAGACTGTCAATTGGTCTTAATGATCCTGGTACTGGGGGAGCTGGAGTTAAAGATAATGCAGGTCCTGAGGTCCCAGAAGTATTACTGATGATAGGAGCTGATCGATCATTGGTAGTGACTTTTTTGAGAGGTCTTCCCCGACTAATATCTGATAATAATGCATTCTGCAACAATGTTAGGATATAGGAGATATTCGCATCCGAAAAAGAGAGGCCCTATTTATGATGGGCTACAATTACTGCTTACCCGATTTCCAACGGGAGATTTTGTTGGTTGACCTCCGGAGGGTAATGGCGGCGGGGGTGGAGGAGGAGGAGGCATTTGTGATTGGGAAGAGGTATTGTTAACAATCTATCTTTCAGTTCATGAAGATCAGAGTGCCATGCACTCGTTGATTTATAGAATATAACTTTTATAATAACTAAATCAAATATGTTGATTTTTTTCTATAAATATGATAATTATCTCTCCTTAATTGTTTGCTAGTGGCCAGCTAGGCGCTTCATCTGCAGGTAATGCGGCTCTGGTTTTAGGCTTATACATTTAAAGTCGGGCTTCAAGGTAAGGCTGAAGACGTTTTCATCACTGGCCTGTGCCTTCTATTATTTAACTGGCTAAACCCGAATTAAAACAAATCAGCCTGCGATAGCACGGGCCAATGAAGTATTTTTTTCAATTACCTTACCAAGAATTCTAAGGATTAGGACTAGCCATAACTGTATAGACAACACAACTCGTTGCTCTATCATCTTTGATGAAGTAGATGGTATGAAGTCACGACTAAATTTCGAAAGATGCATAAGAGTATTATCACCAGTCACTCCTATGAAATCTTTCTATGGAGCGATTTCACCTTGCAGAAAAGTAGTCAATATTTATCATCAACCATGGCAACTTAAGACTGCGAGACGCGTTCACTTAAGTTCAAGAAGAAAAAATTCATTATACTCACATGTTCCCAAATTCTTGAGATATAGAGGAGATTCAAAATATATTTCAACAGATCAGCATTCTCAAAATGCTAGCAGTTTTAATTCTGTGGAATCCAACTTAAAAAAAAAAAAACAAGACTTGCAATCCACGTATACGCAGTTATTGTGTCGAAATACACTCCTGCCCGAAGGAGAGGTCGAAAGCTTTCTCAGGGAATGTTTGGATATTGCCAAAAGTCTCTCATTAAATGTTTCTAGCTCAGCATCAAGTAAAGCAGAGGCTGCATCCACCTTACTTACACTGAATCACTCAAAGTCCAAGCAAAAGGTCTGTCAGACTTCCCCAGAAGTAGAATATATCATTCAATCTATTTCGGAGCTTGCGTTTTCCGTTATAAAGCATCCAAATGTCTTCATTAGTCCTAAACTCTTGAAATTATACGTTGCTGTTCAGGCTGCATTAGGCTGGCCAGATACATTGCCTGAAGTCTTTTACCTGTATTCTCATAAACCAGTGCCACTGAGAAATACATCACCGATACGTTACTCAAAGCCCAATCCTAATTTGTTTACAAATGCGATTCCGCAAGATATTGCTAAGGCAGCTTTAGAGGCTGCTATCAAGGCAAAAAAACTAGTTGTTGCCATTGATATTATAGAGGCTGCCTATACCGGTAAAGCATATAAATCTTCAAGATTTGTTCGTCAAGCTCTCCTCCCTATTTCACTTTTTACTATGACACCCTTTGCCATCTACACTCTAGCCTCACAGCTCTCAAATTGGCAAACTTCTATGGACGCACATACATCTAGAAATGTTGCCTTTTTAGGCATGATGGCTTATCTCGGACTTACTGGTACCGTCGGATTTGTTGCAATTTCCACATCTAATGATCATATGAATCGCGTAACTTGGGCTCCTGGTGTACCGCTTCGACAACGTTGGATACGCGAAGATGAACGGGCAGCTATTGATCAGGTAGCTAGTGCTTGGGGCTTTCGCGAAAGTTGGCGTCGAGGTGATGAAGAGGGCGAAGAATGGGATCTCATCAAAGAATGGGTTAGCCGGAGAGCTATGATACTTGATAGAGTTGAATTGATGGAAGGAATGAACTAAGAAAGATCATAAAAATATTCATTATTATTACATAAATTACTAGTTGTTCAATGATAATAGAAATGGTGTATATGAGAGTTCGTTGTGTATATTTTTTTCGATAGATATTTCTTATTTAAGTCAAAGCAAGCAAACTAAACAACTTCAGGGTTTCTTTCGCACGAATCGAAATTTATGCATTTGAGCCTTGTTACCTGAGTAGATTGGAGAATAAGAATACATTGTCCTTCGATGCTACCATTTTTGACCTTCCCAAAGTAGACATCAGCAGGTCAGAATATTGGTGGTTATTTCTGCCAAAAATAGCACATTGGATAATGTGAATACTGCATTATACAAAAATTGCGGTTTCTTCCTCATATTTTTAATACCATAACTCATGAGACTATCTCACAAAACAACTTATAAACATAAGATGGACGTAATACTTACGGAATTTGACTCTCGGAAGTGTACCGTCTATGGAAAGTTTCTTCATGAACTACCAAAAAGGGAAACAAACGCTATATTCTGGAGTCTTTTCGGTCTTGATTTACTACTTCTTATTATTGCATCAAATTTTTATGCCAAACAAATAGATGACCATCAGTTAGTAAGATACTTGTAACACTTCAAGGGGCCAAGGCTTTTTAAGTTTCTTTCTCCTTTCAAATAAGAAGGTCCCTCTAACCATATCAATTTATATAGGAAATATGAAACTGCTTTGCAAGATCCTGATTTAGCAGGGAAAGTCCCAAAGTTGAATAAGAACTGGAAACAAAGTCAGCTTAAGTGTCTCGTTGTTAGTACTATATGTGTGTGTGTATATACAGTATCTGTAATTATCGAAGCTTTTGCAGGACTTGCTCTAGCGTTTTGCCACAAAGAAGATCTGATCTTCATTTACTGGGGGCTTTTCTTTATTTTCTCAATTGGTTCTTTTATCGCAATACTTGGTGTTGCACTTAGCAACGTTTATACAAAGAACCCACCCTGGAATGTTCCACTTGGAACACCCGTGCTTGTATTTGCCTATGTAGGCTTTGCAGCTCGAAATATGATAAATAACGAAATCAAAAGGTGGAATGGGAGAGATGATTTCACTTTCCTCCACGAGCCGAAGGAAAAAATTTTTGATTCACATCGAAGAACTCGACAAGTTCTGGCTATGCGAGAAGGAGAAGGATGGCCCCCGCCAGAAGCGAAAGTCGTCACAGTAGAGGGCGGAACTATATTATATTATTTTCCTAAACGTGCAAATATTCATAAGTTTTCTTGAGAAATCACTTCATCTTAGCGGTTGAGATTAATTGGACTTATTTATTGATTAACTCAAGTGGTTGTGAAAATGAAGATCGAGCTTGAAACGGGGATTTTGGTCAACGATTGATTACTTCCTCACAGTGTTATTATCTCTGATTCTTAGGAAGAGTTATGAAAATTATTTTGATTAACAATTTTTTATGTAAATCCTTAATAAGTTGCAGGTTTACCTGGCTGAATAGTTATGCCAGTCGGCTGCTCGTCACTTCGCAGAGTAGGCCAAGAAGATGCATTCGTCTTTACTAGCTTAACTTCAAGCTTAGTACCTAAGATTTGGTAGGTTGAAGCACCTATGTCAATTGAACTAAATAAAGGGATTTTTTTCTTGTAATACTTAGGCACAGTATCTGCCGTTGTCAGATTGAGTATAAGTTCTGAATTTCCGAATTCGATACGGGACTGCTTCTTTTCGATATTTTTAAGGAAAAATGAAGCAATTACAGTATTTGATGTCTGGTAAAAATCATGCCTGAAGTATTATTTAACTTTAGATCATTCGAGGCCGAAAACACCTACCTCACTGATTCTAAGAATTCCTCTCCCATAGTTTTCACTGACTTGTTCTTCCCACTTCCAACAAATAAATGTTTATCTTTTGTCTTACAACCCTTTATTTTCATGAATTCATCAAATTCTAGCACTCGTCGTTTACAGCATGTAAAACCTTTACTTCCCTCATGAAAGATTGGAGCTCCAGGATGAAAGCAACAAAGCTCATTGTTTCTACTCCCACTGATATATTTTTCGCCACATGATCTTCGTTTGCAAATACTGCCATCTAAAATGGTAAGATCTGGATCATCATCCTCAGATTCTGGCAGCGGTAAAGGGGTGGACGAAGTAGTGTTTTGAATAGCAGGAACTCTTGTCTTGGGAGGAGTTACTTGAGTAGGGACGGTCTCAGCTATTCCATGGCCTTTCTTCTCATCAACCAAAGGGAGGTCGGTAGTAGAATGTCTACCTTTAGTACATGGCTTAATCGATAAGAATTCGTCGAATGTGAGAACGCGAGGTTTGCAACATTTCCAACCTTGTAAAATACCCATCAGTGTCTCAACTCTCCATCAAAATCATCGGTAAAATCAACATCTTCACTTTACTCCGCTCAATCTTTTGTGGTCTCAAATTCTAAGCCTTACCCTTTTTTCCTTCATGAAATATCGGTGGTTCTGGATGGTAGAAGCAAGGCTCTTCTGCATCAGTGAACATCTTTCCACACGATAAATGCACACATTTCTGTGCCATGTTTGTTTGTTGTAGAGATCCGATTTAACATTAATATATTGGGTATTGAGATCCCGTCGCCAGTCGCTTGGCTAAATCGTCGCTGTGCATGCACAACTCTTATGCCTCAGGCTGACAAGCTAGAAATAGGGCGAACTCAGCAAGTGTCCTACAATAGGAATTTTTTCATCTTTAAGGGTTATAATAGGGGTAATCAAACCCATAAAACGAAAAAGCAGTATACTACTTTTGCCTACAACTCCGTTTTTTGCATCCCTGCAACACATGAATTTGATGCACGACTTGTCATCCAGATCTTCATGAAAATGTCAACTTTTCTCTACACTTGAATTCTAGGCCCAACATCATTATTTTCATATGGCAAAGTTGGAATTTAAAATTAATATGGTTACTTTCTATTGAAACTACAATTTAGTGAAATTTTTTTCATTAAAATATACGCAGGAAATCGAAAGTTATGAAGAAAACAAAAATCAGTGATTTTTCTGCTCGTAGAATCAAAATAGAAAAGCTAATTTCTATTGAGAAACACCTTTTTAATTTCTAAAAAATAAATAAATAAAGTAGAAAGATAAATATGACAGCTATATCGACTAAAAATATATTAATTGAATAAAAAATGATAAAGATATGGTGATGAGTGTCAGAATGTGTTGTGGAGTTGATGATTTCGATGGGGAATTTGATTTTAAATCGTGCATGAAATTCATGTATATCTACTCTCAAGACTTGAAGGAGAGGCGGCAAAAATGGTATCAACCACAGCAAGGACATTATCACTAAACCGAAAAGGAGACGGTTTGGAATTTTTAGATTATTTGAATACGGTGTTCGGCGATCCGAACAAGAAAGCCAGAGCCCAGCAACAACTTTATTCTCTTAAGCAGCGAGACAAAGAGTCATTTGCAACATTTCTTCCAAAATTTGAGACGATACTAGCCACTGCAGGCTGGTCAACATACGCAGATGATCAAAAGATTTCCTTACTAAAAAACGCATTATCCAAAGAAATGCGGACTTCTTTGATCGGCAAAAGACTTCCTAGTAGGTGGAGTGATTATGTATCGGAATTATTGACAATTAGTAGTGATATTATCGCTATTAATCAACAGTTCAGGCCCCAATTCTCTGGGACGCCTATAGTTTCGAAACCTATAGACAATACGTCAGCAATGGACTGGGAACCGATCAAATCTACGGTGACAGGAACCCAGGAAGGTCCAGCAAGGCGAGCGACTTGGGTGAAAAAGGAGACTCTTGTTTTCAGAAAGAAAAAAGGGCTTTGTGTAAAGTGTGGTCATAGAGGTCATGCACCCCCGAATTGCAGTTTCTTACCTCCCATAAATCCAAATGTTAATGTAAATATAACACAAAAGTCGCATGATATTGAGGAAGAGATAAGAATCCTTGCCGCACCAGAAAAGTTGGAAATTGTGCAGGGAAAAGACGAACTCTTGTGAATAGTCACTCATGGGAGTTAAGAGTTGGTAGGGCTAAGATTAGTTGTAGTAAAATAGACTTAAAAAATGAATGGAAAGAGTTTCAACTACACATGTACTGTGGTCTTTTTCACACCACTGCTCTAATCAACGGTATCCACCAACTGTGCACACTAATCGACCCAGGATCCTCGGCATTCGCAACTATCAACCAACGGCATGTCAGTAGGCTCAATTTAACAACTTTTCCTCTACCTCCTAGAACAATTACAGGGGTCCTCAACAATTCATCTGGAGTTATCAACCAAGTAGCAAGATGTTCATTGAACATTGGAGGAATCTTAATCAGTACGGCTTGGGCATACGTAGTACCCAATCAAGGCGAAGACTTAATCCTTGGAATGCCATGGTTAAAGTNTGGGAGTTAAGAGTTGGTAGGGCTAAGATTAGTTGTAGTAAAATAGACTTAAAAAATGAATGGAAAGAGTTTCAACTACACATGTACTGTGGTCTTTTTCACACCACTGCTCTAATCAACGGTATCCACCAACTGTACTCACTAATCGACCCAGGATCCTCGGCATTCGCAACTATCAACCAACGGCATGTCAGTAGGCTCAATTTAACAACTTTTCCTCTACCTCCTAGAACAATTACAGGGGTCCTCAACAATTCATCTGGAGTTATCAACCAAGTAGCAAGATGTTCATTGAACATTGGAGGAATCTTAATCAGTACGGCTTGGGCATACGTAGTACCCAATCAAGGCGAAGACTTAATCCTTGGAATGCCATGGTTAAAGTATTGCCATGCCGAATTAGACTCAGTAAATTCAAAGCTCTTATTTAAGAGCCATAATATAACACTTATAATTAACGAAATTAGGAATAAAGTATACCACTCTAGTTCACCCCAGTCAGAATTCCAAGTTACTCAAGTCATGGCATCGACATTCATAGTCATAGCACAGAGAGCCAAGAAGTCGAAGAAAGTTGAATTATTTGCGGCTCCAGTAGCTGATATTGAAAAAGCACTCCGACCAAAGATCCAATTATCTTTAGAAGAGGTTACCAAATTACTTCCAGAACATTATCGAAAATTTGCACCAGTTTTCAACCCATAAGAAGCCGCTATGTTACCACCTCATAGACCAGGCATAGATCACGAGATACCACTTGAGAAAGACGAGAAAGGAAACGAGAAGTTGGTACCTTGGGGGCCGCTCTATAATATGAGCCATGATGAGTTACTGGTCCTTAGAAAAGAACTTACTAGTCTACTCGATAAGGAGTTCATTCAGCAAAGTAAATCCTCCGCTGCAGCACCAGTGTTATTTGCAAGAAAGCCTGGTAGTGGTCTAAGGTTCTGTGTGGACTACCGAGGAATTAATGCCATAACAAAGAAATATAGATATCCTCTCCCATTAATTAAGGAAACTTTGAACGCTTTGAATTCAGCACGGTGGCTTACTAAGCTTGACGTGTCGGCAGCCTTTCACAGAATAAGGATCGCAAAAGGAGAAGAATGGAAAACCGCGTTCAGAACTAGGTATGGGCTGTACGAATGGAAGGTTTGCCCCTTTGGCCTCACAGGAGCGCCTGCAACATTCCAGAGGTACATCAACTGGGTCTTGAGAGAATATTTGGACGATTTTTATTCTGCATATGTAGACGATATCTTAATCTTTACCACCGGAAGTTTAGAAGACCATCGTACAAAAGTGTGCAAGGTATTAAGTAGCCTTCTAGAACATGGACTTCAACTAGATATATCTAAGTGTGAATTCGAGACTAAGAGTACCAAGTATCTGGGGTATATTATAGAAGTCGGAGTGGGTATTCGTATGGATCCTGAGAAAGTGAATGCAATCAAGGAATGGAAATCACCAACTTCAGTTAAATCTGTCAGATCTTTCCTAGGTTTTGCCAATTACTACAGGCTCTTTATCANCGAGAAAGTGAATGCAATCAAGGAATGGAAATCACCAACTTCAGTTAAATCTGTCAGATCTTTCCTAGGTTTTGCCAATTACTACAGGCTCTTTATCAAAGATTTTGCGTTGCTAGCAAAGCCCTTGACAAATTTAACTAAGAAAAACAAACAATTTGATTGGAGTGAGGAGTGTGAAGAAGCCTTCCAAGAGTTAAAACAGATGTTCATCAAAGAGCCTATTCTAGCAACATTGAATCCGGAATTCGATACTCAGTTAGAGCCAGATTCATCTGGATGGGCTGTGGGTGGTGCACTCAATCAACTCGATCCCATCTTAAAAATATGGAGACCCGTTGCATTTTTCTCAGCCAAGCATTTACCAGCCGAATGCAACTATGATATTCACGACAAAGAACTATTAGCGATTATCAAATGCGTCAAGGAGTGGAATAGTGAATTAAGAGGACTTAAAAAACCATTCACTATACTTACAGATCACAAGAACCTAGAACCTTTCGGCACCAAGAAAATACTCAGCGAAAGGCAAATAAGATGGATGGAACTTCTTGCCCCCTTATCATTTACATTAAAGTATAGACCTGAAAAAGCAAGTATCATACCCGATACACTCTCGAGAAGGGAACAAGATATGCCCCATGACGTAACGGACTCAAGAATTGCGTTAAGAGAACAG
>QVIK01000343.1:0-20257 GCA_003957845.1 Oidium heveae
GCTCTAAGAGAGCAGAGGAGGAGCTGAATGGAATTATTGAAATCTAAAACAATGGATATAATATATTCTTAGACTTGGTATGAAAGTAAAAATGCGTGGGCCGTCGTAATGATGTAAAACATATAGGTAAAACATATAGAATTGGCATGCCCAGGTATGTATGAGTAGATACTAATCATTTTATAGATATTAAATAATATATCACGTGATGGCTGGGAGTCCAGCTCCCAGTTAGTTACACATCGAGCTTAGCCCGTAACAGATACCATATAATCTGGTACTCCTGCCACAGAGAAGCAGACATTTTTCCCACGAACTCCTCGTCATCTTCTTCGATTTCTTTGTCGTATTGTGTGGATATCTAGACCGTTCGCTGAACTGTTGTCTAATGAAGACATTCTATTCCATTGATTTTCTTGGGCAATCTCAAATGAAGAGGGTTTACAATGGGTACTATTTTCAAATGTAAATTGCCTCTTTTTACTGAGTGACTTTTTTGGTCGACCCTTCCCTTTTGTCATTGCAGGTTCTTCAACACTTAATATATCCTCGTATAATTCATCCTAGGTTTTAATATCTCCGGCTTCAGTAATCTTTGTACTATGTACCTCAAGATTCACATAGTTATCATTAAGAACGTCGTCATTCTCTCAAATGGAGCTAGAGCTTGAATCTAGCTTTGAATACTGCCAATGAAAATGAAGTTCTTGACGCTCTAACACCTGGCCACTCCGTTTAAGCTCGTCAACTCGATGACTGCAAGGAAGAACCGTAGTCTTAGAAAAGACTCTAGTACATACTGCCAACGGGTGGGCTCCAGGACTCTCACTATCTACTACCATTTTGTAAAATCCTAGAGGCAAAAGCCCTGGTATCTATATAGATATGCCAGGTACAGAGAAGGACACTAGCTTGAGGATAAAGACGTTTAATTGCTTTAGTTAATGCTAAGTCACGATCTGTCACCCAAACTTCTAGGCGAACAACGCGAACTGCTTGGTACAACTTCTTTAAACCTTGAGTTAAAGCTCACTCATAGTCTTCCTGGGTTTCACCCGAGAGGAAACAAGTACCAACCATAAATGTAGTCCCTAGACAAGTTTGTTCCACAATATCCAATAGTGGTATCTTGTAGCGATTCATCTTGTAAGTACAATCTAATATGAGGAGTTCGTAATTAGCCGCTTGGAGTTCAAAAGAAGTAGGTAGATAGGCTATGAAAAGCCGAGTTATCTGGTGTGTTGCTGGATTTTTCTCAAGGGCATGGAACCAATGCGTTCGATCTTTTAATAATAGAGTAAGAGCTTGTATGGTTGTAAAGTTTTTAAGCCCCGCCGTGCAAAGCTCTGCTTTCTTGTTGTAAATATCAGAAAGTTGAAGTATACATCTTGGATCTTCCTGCCTGGATTAGATGAGTATTTGGCGTGGCTTAACGCCACTCTTCGTAGCATCTTGAATTTTACAGATTCTTTCCTTCGTCATGGCTCTTTTCCTATGAGCGATTTGGGTAGTGACATCAAAAGGACCATGATTATTATTTTTGCAGCCTATTTTAATCTTCCAGATGCCCTTGTCTTCTCGTGCAGTCATAGTAAAGGGGCACTTGGTCATTTTGAAGCTCCATGCTTACGCTTCTTAGCATTAGAAGGTTGTATTTTGCCACCTTTCGAACATCTAGTGGTCATAGCCCCAACCTTAACTCCAATTCGCGGGGGGTCGTGTCATTTGGGACGTCTTTTGACTAGAGAGTAGCCATACAGCATCACATGAGCATTTAATGCATCCATAACGTCGTCTGGATCACCGTGAAGTTCAGAAAAAGGAGGATCATCTAGCAAAAATAATTGTTGGTCTTTATCGCTATTAGAAATATTATTTATCTTATTGAGAGTCGATTGACCAGATTCTATAGCTCCTTTTATGCGCAACCAGCCGGTTAGTTATTTACTGTATATTACATATGATGTTTTATACATCACGTGACAACACCGTGTCTAACACTAAGCGTGCTATTCAGGCATATGCTACAGGGATGAATCGGCTAACCAGCCGTTACAGTGGGTTGATCCTGAGATTGCAAACGTCGTTTTCGTTTAATAGAGATAATCACCACATTATCACCTTGTATCTGGTTTGGAGACAGTTTAGCAATTTTTTTTTTTTTTTTTCGCTTAGATTGGCTCTATAATTGAGCTATCGAAATCAGGAGTCTAAATTCTCGACGTAGTTTCAGACTGGTATGATGAATCAAGCTCTTCACTTACTTCAGAAGAGCCTTCGTAGAACATAAGTCAAGCCCCTACCTATCGTCTCGTTTATCGACTACAGTCCAATTATGCTAACATATTTTTCGCCACGCAACTCTTCTCCTATCTTTATTATAATGAGCAATTTGAGGTACAAGTCAATGCTCTCTCGTTGCAACAAAATAGGCCTTTGATAGCATATTGTCTGAATTTATAAACTACTGGAATTATCGATGATGAAAAGCTGGTAGAGTAAAATTATCGGCTCTGAGAGGAAGCAGAATACGACAGATTTCTGTTACTATTTTAAGTTAATACTTTTTATTCACAACTGAAAGAAAGACAATTGATTCTCAGTGAGGTAAGTTGCAAGCTATTGAAGGTATGATAAGTTTGTGTAACGATTGATTTGAAGATTTTATTGTAATGTAAATAACGGAATCATTGACTTGATGTAAACAACTACATAAACAAGCAAAGCATGATTATCTGTGCAATTTACTGAACACTAACTAGGTTGATTTATTCACAACCATTAGAAATTTAATTATGAACAGGAATAATTGTAATAATTATTCTATTAAAGGTCCTAGGCATAAGCCATATTGTCCTCTTTGGGTACAGGACCGGCAGAGCCGGTCGGGATCATGGTCTCAGGCATGCCCTACTCGTTCATGCCCGCTATTTACAAAAAAGGTCATGTAATCAAAGGATAACGAAATGATGAAACAGAGAGATAAAAGGAAATACAAAAAAAAGAAACAAATATTAGGATTAGCTCAGCATTTCTCACACCAAGGTCTAACCCGCCATTCGTCGTCCTGGCAAACTTTTAATTACTTTCCTCGCGTTTAGCTGAAGATGAGTCGGATATTTGGACACTGAAACAACCTGTGATTACCGTAGCTTGTAGCGGCTCTGCGGCTTCGGCTTGAGGTAACTGTCGAAGAGCACGTTGAGCTCTAGTCATTTGGATCTCAGGTCTTTTGGACAGTCTTGGCTTCTTTTTGTACTTTAATGTGCCGACATTAGGGCACTCACTTGCTCTAAATCGAAGTGGGTGGCGCTCGTCAAGTGAATTGAGGTGGGCGGCAAGTCGTAATCGTAACCCTCATGTAGTACCCAGGCTGGAGGAATGCCCCCTTCCCTATGTAGTACAACGTTTGGTGTTGTCCTCCGACTGGGAGAGCAGCTCTCAGAGCTATGCATATAGCTTTATCGATTAAACTGCACAGGTGTGAAGTGGGAGGCACAATGTTACCGTTTGCTGCCGGACGTGTCATTCCTGGCCACTATACATCTATACATCTGAACCAAATGTCGCTACCGGAACAACACATGACTCTACTGCTGTTACTAATGCCCTTGTAGCAGCACCCCTCATGTGTGACGGCTAGTAAGCCGAGAATTACCTGTAGTCTTTTTTTTTTTTTTTTTTTAATATCAATTAACGTGTATGCAGCCTCTAGGCTATGACACAGTGACAGTGTTTATTTACATTTTAGATGATTCAACTTTTTCATTAGATACACTCATGCCTCAGATTCCATTTGTAGATGCCACTATGAAGTACAATCACTTTTTCTTCGCCATTGGTCAACCCTCAACCGTTAACATCCATCCAAGGAAACTACAAACCCTGGATTATCCAGACATGCCTCCACCATCCTGTGAATATCCACCGCGCGAAATATGGTTAGGTCTGTTGGATTCGAACCAACCATCTCCCGTCTCAAGTGGGGTAGGTGCCCAGGCTACCCAGACTCTACTTGGGAGAAGGACCCGGATGGCATACCACACTACCATCCAACCCTACCTGTAGTCTGCAGATACCCCTGCAGTCTATAATTATTAAGCGAGGGGTGTGCAAGGCACAACACCCTCTATTAAAAGATTTCGTGAATGACCTCACTGACATCATTCCTAGTCTGAGCACCAGTAATCGACTAAGAATATTCGGATGATCTGGTCAGCGAAGAACTAGGTATACATTTAAAATGTGTACATAATGAGTCGTAGATATCTGTAACTTAGCTCTCCATAGTTTGATAATTAATAACCATTATCTATTTAAATGCACATGCTTTCGATAGTTGATCTGTGACATCATGACGGAGTTTACTCGTCTCATGTACTGGGTTAGTTTGAGTGCCTTCCCACACCAGGTTGCCACATATTGTTTGAAGTTAAGGTAAGGATCAAGGTAAACTCTCAACCAACAGACATGCTCGGCCGGTTCAATCATGTTCCCATTTACCTAAGTCCCCACAGGATCTTCTTTCTTGCGCCCGGGAAATTGAACTACTTCTGACTTTTTGGCATCTAAGAGGACGGCATTTTCTTCGGCCCAACTTGTTAGGCTATCAACTTCTTTCTGTACCACATCTATTGACTCGCTTAATGTGCGACCGAAGCCTATAAATCCGATATCATCCGCATAGCTGAAACGCGCTCTTGCATTCCCACTCCGCATTTGTTCAGCCATATAAAGAAGAAAAAGGAGGGAAGAATTGGGCGAGCCCTGAGGTACCCCATAAACTAGTTCTTTAGGCTCTATTACTCCTCTTTGAAAGCGCACTTGTACTTTACGATTCTCCAGGAACGATAAAGTCCATCGAAGTAGTGGCTTAGGCCAGCCTTGAGCTTAAATCCGCCATATTAATCTGTTGTGCAGCACTTCATCAAAGGCTCCCTGTACATCAAGTGTAACAAATGTAGCAGCCCAACCTTGTATCTTAGCTTCTTCAATATCGTGTACTATTCATGAAACTAGGTCACTTGAAGATCGTTTTGAAAGTACTCCAAGTTGCTGACGACCAACAATATCCCAACCGATGGAAAGATGTGACATTATCTTCGCCAAAATTCTCTCCAAACCTTTTCCTAGACAAGACAGAAGTGATGTCGGCCTCCATCCTTTGACTGATGATGGGTCCCGACCATCTTTGGAAGGAATACAATTTTAGCGAGTTTAAAGCACTGAGGGTGGTAACCCAGCCGTAGACAGGCGCGATAAAGTTCTATCACATGGGACAAAATATCTGACCAGCAGGCTGCAAGTAGCTCAACAGAGATTCCGTCGGCTCCAGGGCTAGTGTTTCCGATCGTGCAGGCTCTTACCTCGAGATCTACTGTTTTCTCCGCCAAATGGAAGATAAATATCATAGTAAGGGTGTGTCTTCGTTCGTCCAGACCACCAAGGTTCTTGAATCAACAAGATATCTGTTCTTAGTTCATAGCCCCGCGCCAACGCAATATCATACGTGCTTCCCCCTCTTCCGACGCTTATTTACATAAATTTGAGTACGTCCAGAAGGGGATAGCAACCTTATGGGTTGCCCTAATCGCTGTTCGCCGCTCATCAAATTGACGAGGGACGCTGGAATATTGTCTATATTAACATCGATTTCTGAGATCTGACTGGTTGTTAGGTCTATCTCTGTACTTTTGGACGAGGCTGCTGATGCTTCGGCAGTTTTAGCTCGGAGTACTGCTTGAAACTCCCTTTCCCCTGTCTGTCGGTAAGTTTTCAACTGCACTTTGGTTGGGGCACCCGAGCGAGTTAGACGCGCTAGACATCTATGACTGTCAGAGCGATGTGGGCCTTCACAATTTCCGCACTTAGTGACTGCCCTGCAAAGGTCTTCAGTGTGTTTGGTTGAGCCACAATTTCCATAGGATGGTGCCCTGGAGCAATTTTTGGTTGAATGGTGGCCATTGCATCATTTACAAAACATATGGATTTGCTGCTTTTTAAAAGGCCTTGCAACTCCAGACTCATCAAATACTCTAAACCCGTAACGTGGGGCTTTTGAGAAATATGCTATCCACGTTTTATGGGGTGCTTGAACATTATTCTGACCATAAAGTTTCAAATGAGCTGGCCGGAGAGAGAAGACTCGCTCAATCTCGTCGGTAAGCACTGAATTACTTACCTCTGTTTTTCCTTGCTCCAGGTATATAGAGGGTACAGTTGGGATCAGTATAGGAACCCAGATAGTGGCAGGTTCCAGCTTTGCACCTGACAGCGAGAATCCGTTTCTTACGTTCAATAGTTTCTCTCGAGCTTCCGTGCTACATGGACTCAAAGCAAAGCCTGAATGGACCGACTTGATTTTCCTCATTAGTGTGGGTGAAATTGAGAGTTTTTTTACAACAACCTCGCAGGCGATAATTTCCTCCAGTCGTGGTCTTGTGGAAGACGAACAAACAGTCTATTGTCCGAGTCTTGTCTCACGGAATTGAAATTTTTTGGCGACTTTTGGATAACTTTACTCCTTGTAATTGCTTGACTTTTGACGCTGAGGGCTACTCGTGCTTTCTTCTGGCCTTTACATGCCACTATGGCCCAGGTATTATTGCTTGATTGATAATTATTCTGTAGCTCCACATCGTTAATTGATCCCCGACATGCAACTGATTTGGGGGGTTACGATGACAATCTTCTTCCAGAATTTCTCTTTCTTTTTCTCTTCATCATTTCCTTATCCAATTTTACTCCTATCGCCTTTCTTTGGTCGTGTATGTACTGGAACACGTGGCGGAGAGAGGGATGAGTCAACCGTTGCAAAGTTTGCAATTTCTCATCGGATATACGCCTTGAAGGCCTTAACTTCTTCTTTCTCGGTTTCATCAGAGAAATTAGCTAGAGTACTTTCAATGTTACTATATATTGTAGTACATATCATTATGCGCACGTGCCAGGTGCGTTCACGATACTGTCTGGTCACAACTATTTCAGCGAGTTCCCGTGGAAGGAAGGCATTTGTAACATCAGAGCTGTTTTTGTTATTGATATGTATTGGAAGTTTAGATGGAACTGCAGGCTTGAGAATCTTTCTGCTAGCTGTAGTATTATTGGGTAAATGCAATTAAGATGGTGGTGGTGCGGTTGGGGATGAGGAATTGGGGGAACGTTTATTGCTCATTTCCGTCGAAGGAGCTTCGGATTTTTGCGATAGATCCATTGAATCAATCATTCTTATATCATATCCTTTAAAAGTTGAAAAATATAAATGTTAAATATATGAATAATTCTAATACTCGGTCTAGAGTTGCATATTAGATCCTAATTTGGCAATTCCTTTCCTAATAGAGTTAGCTGTTTGTGAGACTTAACCAAAGTCATTATTTTGGATATTGCCAGCCTTAATTATCACTGATGATCTACATCCTGAAATAAAAAATTGATCACCAATGAGGACATCATATAGGCTTGGTTGATCCTGCTCAGCTCACATAGAACATCACTCGATACCAAATAAACTGTATATAAAATTATAATTTGATTTAATCCAACTATCACCTCAACGAACCTACACTCTCACCCTATCTTGGGGAGCAATGTGCTATGCTCAGTAAACGCTAATTATTGGCTACGTCCTAATTTTCGCTTATGTCATGTGAATTTTCTGTAACATTAGGCGACAAAAATAGAAGAAAAAAACAGAGTCTTGTGACATTTCACAGGTTAGATGAAGATATAGAATAATTTCGTAAGGAATAAGTCAATGAAATATGGCCATTGATACTGCATATACTGAAACTCTGTCTTCTTCAAATAAGCCTTGATTTAATTCCCGAGCTTGTTGCGATTGCTTTATATATTCAAGCGCAGATGGGTTGCGCCGCGATAATCCTGACAATCTGCCCCGAATTGGTACTATAGCTGGGTTGTCATAGAATAAATTCTAATAAATATTACGGAATACGATTAGCTTAGGCCCCTACGACAAGGAACGAGTATAGGCTAGTTATCAAAAACCTGCGGGCTGAATACTGATACCCTAGTTTTATCTTTTAGAGGCTAGTCACAGATATACCACTCATGATATAATGTACATAATTAGCCAAGACAATGAAAGACCTAAAATTTTAAAATATGGAATATGGAAGATAATCTTAAAGAACTGAGCTAGTGTTCCTCATATTCGTCATACTAATTCATTATAAGCTGCAATATGGAAGTCGGATTTCAACTCTTTCAAACTGGCTTAGTATTCGGCCCGAAGCTGCCACTCGTGGTTTTATAAGTGCTCGAGCTTGTGCTCGCCTATCTCCCTCTTCGGCTCGCCTACAGGATAAAGTATTTGTAGCCTGATGGGAGGTTGGTACTCGTGACCTGGTGCAGGTCGATTTATATGCCAGAAATGATGAAAGTCGTAAGGCGTTATTGCCAGTTACAGTCAGTTTGCTGTTTTTCGAGTCAGAAGTCCTCTTTATTTCCATACCTTGACCATTTAGAATACGGAGCTTCAACTTATGCCAAAATAAGATTCCAAAGGATACCATACACATACCGGTGCAGGTTGTTGAGATCAATCTCGACTGGAGGCTCTGATCCTCATTCTTGATTATGTCATACTGCTCCCGATGCTTGTGGAGACCTTTGTGAGAAATTAAACCAACCCAACGTCCATAAAGATAGAAGAGTGCAGGTTCAATATTTAGGAGAAATCATATCTCGTAAAAGTCTAACGTGTGGAATCCCTTAGGATTCACCTGTTTCTCCTCTACTCTTCCTACTTTACATGGCACAGCCCATGAAAAGTGGAAACGTCCGAGCACGTTTTGGCTATGCTGGTGACATCAGGATTCTCGGAATTAGACGGACTACCTCAGATTCCGTATCAGTTGCGCAACGAGAGGTAGACAACTTGTTGGATTGGGCTGGAAATAATGCTGTCTTATTTGATACACAAAAGTCGAAGTTCATCCAGTTCTCAACCCTTCGCCAACAGAGTCTCGCCTGTATTCAACTTAATGGCTGTAGTATCGAGTCGGTTGAGCAAATTTACTGGCTTGGAGTTTACCCTGATCCAAAACTCATTTTCAAATGTCACGTTGCAACATGGTGTAGCAAGGCACTAAGGGCAACTAATCATTTAAGACGTTTGAGCTAAGTTAAACGGAGAGCTGGACCAAGAGCATTAATCACGGTAGTTGAGGTGTGTGTAGTCTCAGTCGCTACGTATGGTGCCGATATATGGTGGCCAGGAATGACACGTCAAACCAGAGAAGGGAAATCAACTCCACAAACGACCCATCTCTGTGGTCTTATTGACAAGGTTATACGACTAGCTTTAAGTGCAGCTCTCCCGGTCTTGAAAATAACCACCAACGTAGTACTCCATAGAGAGGGAGGAATACCACCTGCCCGAATTTTATTAGAAGGAAATCGTTTGCGACTAGCTGCTAGATTAAAACCTCTAGATAAACAACATCCCCTATAAAATAGAGCATCTGTATTTCTAAGTTTAAGTACTCAAAAATGTAAAGCCAAGAAAAGGATATTGATGCGACTTGAAATTCAAATGACATGTGAACAGCGAGCTTATTGATAACTTCCTCTGATAGAAATTGCTGAGTCGTTGATTAGACCTGCTTATGTAGAAAATTCTGGAACTAAGTCACAAGGAGCGGAAGCTCATACACAACGGGTAGACACAATACGTTCAGCAGATATTTGTGCCTTTTTTGATGGGTCATCTGAAGGACACGGACACCCTGCTTGGGGATTTGTTCTCCAATTAGAAGAAATAATTATAGAAAGATGCAGAGAAATTTTACGTGGAAGTGAAGTGTTCGAAGCTGAATTATACGGGGCCACGTTAGCATTCTATGCTGCCCTTTCTGCTAGATAACTAGATGGGAAGATATTCATTCTACTTGATAATCAAGCGGCAGGAAAACCCTCGTCTAGTCTATTAATAACCCGAACCTTTCATGAGGTTACAAAGAGAGTTAATTCTGAAGTAAGATGGAACCCGGGCACTCCAATATTACGGGAAATGTTGAGGCTGATACTCAAGCTCATGCGGCTACACCCTTTCACTTCATTCATTGTAGAACCAATGCTTATATCATACAGAAACTTAGAAACGGAGGGTCATTAGAAGAATACACCAAACTACTTCTTGGGCGCGATTGCGCAAAGGAGTTAAGAGAATTTACTGGAGCCTCAAGTTGCTTTGACGAATAACCGGCGGACTAATCCCCTGCTGCATGCGAGGATAGTTTACACTATATTGTCCTTTCTTTATCTTTTATCTATATTAATAGTGACAGAGTGGGAACCAGTGTGGGAAACATTGGCTGAGCTCAGAAAAAAATTTCTTTTTTTTACCTTTATTTTTGTTTCCCTTTGTACATAACAGCTACTTTAAGTAAAACTGATGTGAACGAGTAGCGCATAATATTACCCCTGCCAGCTTCTCATTATATGCCATTGGCATAAGGCTCGCTTCGTTTGGCTTAGGGTGAATCGATTGTTAACTACCCTCAATAAGGTAGTCTCACAATACATGGCAATAACTGATGGCTATATAGTCATACCTTCGCGGACATGTACTGTCTCGATAAGCCATTCAATTGCTTGATCGTAATTTCCCAGGACTTCGCGATCTAAAAAGCAGAGGGCAATTGTGAAAGAGTTCCCATGGTGATCAATACCTATGCAATGCAGCAGTGCAAGAGTGGTATATCGAATTTATTTGTTTTGTAAGTGTAATCCAGCAGTAGAATGTCAAAGTGACGTCGAGCGTATTGAACTGCCTCGCAAACAGCGACGAGAACCATCGAGAACCGGGACGATGTATCGAGCTTATGATGAAAGAAAATGTCGCCTCTGGATTTATCTTTCTCAAGTTGTTGATCCAGAACTTCAGATAGCGAAAGTCCTTGGCTTTGCTCCCGTAGAAATTCAGCCTTTATGTTGTACAAGTCACGAAAGGAAACAGCTGAGTAAGGATTTCACTGTCGTAAAATCACAGCCATTTGTTTTATTTCCACACCAGCAGACATCATCTCACGAGCTCTATTAAGATTTGCTTGATCCAGTTTACGATGTTCATGGTAAGTGAGGCTGGGACTTGGTTGATGGTTGTGTACGTAGTTTTCAGTTCCTCTATGCGCAAGTGTCCAACTGTCATCAACTCGCTCTCGTGCCTTATGGATAATTTGCATCCTATTTCATAAGCTTTATGTCAGAATTCTACCAGAGATATTCTTACCTATGATGCTTAAGGTAAAGTAAACAAATATAAGGATAGAGCATAGGCAAGCTTGTTGGCTAGGCAACTATTTCCTTTTCCCTACGCAAATATGCCAGAAAATAAGCGGGTGGTCCAAGTTTCCCCATAAAAAATGCCGTTTTTTGCAGCTTCCAACGCCAATAGCCAACACAGTGTAGGTCGGATGAGTTTCTGGGTAAAAATTTCAGTGTCATATTGGAGTTAAACAATACAAATCTCATTTTCAGCGAGTTTGAACAAGGTCGCAATTTGACCCCCAGGCTCTGACTACCGTCTGATTGGTGGTTCCATGCTAAGCGATAATTTTGGCCCTATCTAATGTAGCTGGACTGTGCGTCTGCTGATTCATCGTTGGTGTTTGACAAACTTCACTAGGCTCCTCGGTGTCCGAGGAGCAGGCCAGGATCTTCTAGTCTTTTCTACAGACTTAAGACTAAATAACTCTTGATCTGGATCATTTATACTGGGAGATGATCAAAATTAACGCTAATATATAAGAATAGGCATCAGGTTTCCGCCTATTACGATTTCAGCAAAAGACAGGGTATGTAACAGGGGATGCAAATATATCAGCCGCCATTTACTCAAGGTCAGGATAGTACGAGTAAGATTCGAAACAGTCAACACAAACGTTTGATAGGACTTGGGAAATATCACTGATAGATTCCCTTAAAAATCTAATCATATCCCAACTTTTGGGACGACTAAAACACTAAAACTCAACAATTCTTAACAATTTCTAAAAGAATATTGAGATGAATAAGGAAGGCTTGAACAAGACATGGAAGTTTGTTATAGCTAGGATCTGCAGTACAGAGACCTATTAGGGGTAGTCAGACTTGAATTTCTGAAAAGTTATATACGAAATTCGTATAAAACCCCGTTTTTTTAACCCCTGTAACACGTGAATCTCATGCACGGCTTGTCATCTTATTCCTCATCGAAAACATCAACTTTGCAACACGATCAGATTCTCATCTCCATATCTTTATGAATTTTCATTCAATTAAATTACTTCTAGTTGATATAGCTGTCCCATTCATTTCTTTATTTTATTTTCTAATTTTGAGAAAGTCAAAATTTGTCTCATATCAGAAGTGAGCTTTTCTATTTTGATTCTACGATCAGATAAATCATTACTTTTTATTTTCTCCATAACTTTCGCTTTCCTACGTAAATTTTAATAGAAAAAATATACATTAAATTCCAGTCTGACACGAAAATAAAAATATCAATTTTATATTTCAACTTCTAATGATTCTATGATGATGTTGGGCTTTGAGTGAGAGTGTTAAGATAAATTGAACTTTTCGTGAGAAATCTGATGACAAATCGTGCATAAAATTCATTTGTTGCAGGGGTTAAAAAAAACGGGGTTTTACACGGATTTCGTATATAACTTTTCAGAAATTCAAGTCTGACTACCCCTACTAGCCAGGCTCAGACATGATTTTCGACTAGTTTACAATCGAATTTTGCGAAATGATGTGTGGGAATTAAACGAAATTTCTGTACATTGATGTCACCACGTATTTCCCAAAAATCGAAGAAATATGGATGCACAACCCTTTTTTTGATATTTGATATGTTTTCCTTTCAAAATAAAGTTGTAGTTGCGCGGAACATTATAACAGACGGTGTGGTAATATTACATTGATGTCATCACGCAGCTGCAGAAAGCCAATGTGATGTAATGCTCCCTCACTTAGTGCTATTTCTTGCAGCAACAAACTTATTTAGCTGATGTGGTGCAGCGAATATTAAAAAATTGGGTGAGTTTAGATTGCATGGATCATCAGAAAATGCGTGGTAACATCAATGAACAGAAATCTCGTTCAATTCCCTCACATCATTTCGCAAAATTCGACACGATTGTATTTCAAGTCTGAGCCTGGCTGATGAGTAGAACCTGTCAAAAACTATTCTTCTATGTGGACAAATTATTTCGGGTGGAGAGGGAAAGCTTTGGGTTGTGACAGGTATGGAGTATGATATGTTCTACAGTACAAAGTTTTTTTTTAACTCAGTAAAAAGATGTTTAAATTACATTTTTTCATAATTATCTGATTATTTTTGACTCCGAATTCAAGTGTAATCGAGGTTAAAGTTGCGGTGAAATAAGCACGAATGTTATACATTTTTGCCACAAGAGAAGTTTGAGTTCCCCTAGTATATTCACATCATGGTGTGAATCAAGAGCTGACTAAGCGTCGCAACCCTACTGAAATGCACACCACACACCACTCCACCATAATGTAGATGATCGCAAGTCGCGCCCGCGTCAATCAGCTGTCAGATTGAAACATGCCCAACTTTTGCCAGTGTTTTGTTTCAAAACAAAATGACAGTAAACGTTGTAAATAGTCTTAGCTATGAATACTCTATTTCTAGCCCAGATTAGAAGCACGTAGATATGTGTATAAATAATTTGTTGATCTCCTCTTCAATTCAACAACTATATTCCTAATCTCTTGATTATTTTCTTACTTTCTTGTTTTAATTACTTTATTACATTTTTAATTTTCATAAAAACGTCTTCCTGGCTGAAGATTTTCTTTCTCTGATAACTTTTAATAATTTGATCATGCATTACATTCAAGTTCTCACTCTTTTGGCTTGCACTCAAATCGCCATTGCCAATCCAATTTCTTTAGAAGCTAGGGCAAAAGGCATGACCAACAGCACTTCTCAAAACTCTCAAAACTCCACCTCAGGAAACAGCAAAGAAGTGATAACGAAGCTTGGGACCGATTCGAATCCCGATTTAATAGAAATACGGCAAGCATGACTGTAAATCTACTCAAACCCTTCATCAATCTCTCTCTTCAAGGTGGGGATAACATATCGTCTTTAATTTGCACTTGTCTAAATTTTCTAATGCCACAGATGATGGTTCGGGTGCCATACTTTGCTTCGGCGCTAAAAATTCCACTAGCAAGTTGCTGAGAGGTCACCACTCTGCTCTTCAAGCAGGAGAAGTGCTTCAGTATTTCTATATCTAATGCTTATAAACGCTTCGAGATGAAGTATGTGTCAATGCAATACTTAAAACACAATTGATTCTCTCATCGACGTTTGATTTCAGTTTCATCAACTAAAAATTCACGTTGTTCGTATGTTTTGAGCTCCCAAATTCTGAACTCATTTTCCCTGTGCCCTATTTCCCTTCATGCTCCGGTTCTGTAGATATCCGTAGTATAATTTACCGATTATTAGTCACCATAACTGTTCAACATTGGTGGTGGTAGTTAAAACTTATTAGGGATAAAATCTGTAGAAGTAGTAAATCTTTGATTACTATTAGAACTTCAAGAATATTTAAACAGATAATCCATCTCTTCAATATCTCGGGTGGCTTCATAAGAATTGTTGCGAACAAGTTTCAAAATCTATTCCTTCAAGGTTTCGCTTAGGGATTGGTGTTGCCAAATCAACTTGGAGTCTTTAGTCCAAGTTCCATCTCTAGCACTCATCAAAGCTTAGTCGAATTCTGGAAAAGATTTTTGCCTTCGGTGTATAGTTGATTAAACTTCTTTGTTATTTTCTATGTATAAAATTCTTTTTCTACAAGACTGAATGGTCTTGGAATATGCTAAAATTTTGCTGCAATCTGACTTTTTTGTTGGTGTCCTAAAGTCCTGTCTATTACCGAAGTTTAGATTCGAATGTGCAATAAAAACATGGCAATCATACTGAAGTAGCCCCTAGACATGTTGATGACCGAATTTGTTTCTAGATGAGATAGGCAAGGAAAAATATGTGTTATGCCAGGCCATTCAGTCCAATCCTTTTAGATTCTGATAAATTTCGATGGAATCCTCAAATTCTATAACTTAGATTTTTTTTTTTTTTTTTTTTTTTTTTCCGCAGTCTGAGATCTAATCCTGTTCGGATACGCCACACTAAATGCTACTTACCACTCCCTACGCCTTTTCTGTCTTTCCACATTTAAATCACTCCCAGTCTACGCTTAGCGTATCCTCATTTCTCGCTCTTCCACACGGAGAGCATTCAGATCGCACACCGTCACTTATTTCCGCATGCAATCCTCTATAACGTAGGTGTTAAACAGGCATCTTACGCCATCCCTTGTAGGGAAGTCGCATCGCTTCCAAGCTTCTGGTAGCGATATTAGCTCAATAGTCTCTTAATTTTGCTTCCTCTAGAGCTGCCGCAAATGCACTCATTCTGTTACTTAGTTCAATTACTCTGTTAGTTAGGGGGCTAACGAGAGCTTGTAAATGCTGCGCAATTATGTTAGTAAGTCGACTTTCTTCAAACATTGACGGAGGTTGTTGTTTTTCACGCTGTAAGAATTCGTTCATTTAAGAGTGTAAACTTAATGAACCTCTTGGTGGCGTTGAATCTTGTCAGGTTCCGCTGTGCTGAGGCGGATTATCTTCTTGGAACGTCAACTCAATAACTTCATGTGCAACGAACGCCCCACTTCGGTTTTAGTTTCGCTTCGGGCTCTTTTTTTTTATACACCATTTAATGTGTATGCAGTCTTAAAGGTATGACACACAGAATTGCAGTCACTCTGGAATCAGGGAGTCCAAGAGAACATATCCGTATTTTTAGATGTATATAAATCAATATGGCAAGGAAAAAGACTATTTCCTTTGCATTTTGATCCGAAAGAATCACATTCAGAAAGTGGATCGGATGCTAAAGGAGCTTTGTTCTGCAGAAATGGAGTGTGGATACCCGACTGGGGGGCCTTTACGCACAGCACTGATAAAGTGAACATATGAATCTCATATTTCTGGCCATCCAGGCCGAGATAATAGACTCGTTATTTTATCAAGATGTTTTTAATGTCCTCGAATGAGCACTATTGTTAGGGGGTTCTGTAGGAACTACGACGTATGTGGTCGTTCTCATGTTTGGCGCTCTAAAAGACAAGGTCTCTTATTGTTACTTCCTAGTCCTGAAAGATTCCACAGTAAACTTTCGATTGACTTTATGATGAAATTACTAGCAAAAAGCCCAAAAGATCCGCGGTTTCTCGTGGTCGTCACAGATCGACAGCTAAAAAGTGTGACAATGGGGGCGATGACATCAGTGAGTGCAGAGGATTGTGCGAATTGTTTCCTTCAATGTCAAGTTCGACTCCATGGGTTCCCTCAAGCACTTAAATCTGATAAAGGGTCATACTGGGTTGGAGAATTTTGGCGACATTTATGTAAAGAAACAGGCATAGAGCAGCATGTTTCCACTTCGTTTCACCCGCAGACTGATGGGGCAGTTGAGCGCATGGATCAAAAGGTGTTTATTTATCGCGTGCCTTTATTTCATATCCTCAACTTGAATGGCCATCAACGTTGCCATCAATAACAGAAAAATTCTACCGTTGGGCTTAGGCCGTCTTTTTTAGAACATGGTTACCGCGCGGAGGCAATCCAACAAAAATCTAAATTAGTTGATTCACTAAATAGTCCAGCCAAACAAGCTAAACATTTTTAAATAGAATCCGAGAAGCTCAGGAAAATGCAAGGGCTGCAATGGTTTCTGCTCAATAAGTCGAGGATGAATAAGCAAATAAATCACGGAGCCCTTCTCCATTGCAGCACCTGGGAGATGATGTATGGCTCAATCTAAAAAATATTCAGATGCCGCAACCAAATAAAAAGAAAAAAAAAAAAAAAATAGCTTGGACAAATGCAAAATACACTGCTACAAAAATATTTTCTCCTCATGTGGTGGAATTAGATATCCTCTCTAAAACTTGGCCACGATTCCATGTGGACTTGTGTAGAGGTTTTGTTTGAAGACATTTAGTCCAATGGAAAGGGTTTGCTAAGCCAACATGGAAAGGTCGTTCCAAATTGGAGAAGGCTGAAGTGTTGGACAAATTCGACGAATTTTATGGAAAAGGAGATAATGGATAATGTGAGTCAAAATGAAGGCATACGACAGGGTTCAAAATAGTCCTTGAAGTGTTGATCAATCGGCACCTAACCAACGTCCAACAAAATAAAAATAAAAATTTTATAACATGATTATTAAACAATACGATTTTAATAAGCAGAAAATTTTATTTGAGAGAGCGCGGGGCTAATGTCATGGGCCGTGCCCGTCAATGTGGGTCTGGGTCAAGTCACAGACCCGGGGGTTTCACGTGATCCGTTTGAAAAAGCAGGTCGGGACTAATCTTAAAAATCAAAAGTTAGATAGACTGGTGTTAAGTAACCACAAATCACTAGCATCACTGGGATCACTGTAGACCCGTTGAAGATTTTATTTGATGTGGCAACTCCTCTTAGATTAAGAGCACAGAAAAATATAAGTGGTTTTTTTGAGACATTCTTTTCGCGTACAAATCCGTCAGCATTTTTCCCTTCGTCACATTATTAGAGGATTTGGGTTGAATATTTGAAGATGACTGGCTATATTTGAATAAGACATCTTGTGATCACTTGCATAATCTTGTAATTACTTTAAAACTGGGTGACTCCGTTATCATTTTCGGGCTGCTGCTTTTCTCAGTAAATGAAGGGGCTTGCTTCACAAAGCTGGTTGATGTACTAGAAAAGTCTTGGCTATTAACCGACTATTTCATAAGTAAATAAAGCGCTGTTGAACCGGAAACTGAATTAAGGAAACTAGTCATGTGATTTTATGGCTGCCGGTATAGCCACAGCCCTATTTAAACTCTCTGCCTTATTTGTAAAATTCAATTCTACACAACATGCTCTTGCGATGCGTGAACACTGTAACAATGTTCTTTTATTATATATACCACACACCACGCAGGAAAGGGAACTCACCTCACCAATTTTTCTACATGCTGCTGTCTTGTCCTCAGATTCATTCATAGTGTGTGATTTCTATGTACACAATTAATGGGGTTTAAATATGTTACTGTAGATACCCCTTTTTCTCTTCCTAGACGCAGTGGACATTATTTTCCTTTTGATCAGTGAAATTCCTGCTGCAAACAAAATAGTAAATTATGCATGTAGTTTATATAGTGAGAGAACGTTATTACAATGTTGAGGTATCGCGCATTCGCGCATCGTAGAATTGAATTTTACGAAGAAGGCGGAGGGTTAGCGAAGGAGTGAGGCTATACCGGTGGCCGATATTAATCTCCAGGTACAAAGGTGAAGTTAGCACTAGCTTATTCTATTGGCCAATTATAGCCCTGGTCACAATCCGATCACATAAGGAAGAATAGAATGAGAATAATAAGTCATATACTTGGTAGTAATTTAAATCAAATCAATCAGACATTAAAAGATAAAAACGGGATAGAACAAATAGATAACCATCTATTGCAATAATGTAAAACGCACAACTATTTTTCCCTTTCGATAAGTTCATGTTTCTGTCAAGTTCACCCAGCTCGTGCCCTCCCTCTGGACCCCACGGACTATGACAGTCAAGTCTCAAAACAAAAAACTATGACGAACAAGCACAACATTGCTAACAAGTCTTCACGCCTAACAACTATATTCTTTGAAACTGTACTGAAGGTGGATTCCATGGAGAGGGCTCTTAGCATCCTCGGCTTAACGAACAAGAGATACCGCAAGTAAATGAAATTCAGATGGGCGACCCTTTTGACAATGCTTCTCCAACCAAAAGGAATGCCCCTCATGACAGCATAGAAGAAAATTTCTATTTGGTATCCATCAATTTGAAGAACCGTGGTCCTGATGGACAATTTACAAATGAAGAACTAGTCTATGATGACCCGTCACTATTGCCAGGCAAAATCAATGAAGCTTTCTTGAGCACAAACGAAGCTGTGTCTCAGAGATTTTGGAAGCCCGTACCTTATTTAGTTCAATTTCTAGAATTCTTTACGCACGATTTCAGACTCCAATATGGATTTTCCAGTCAGATATGTTCGTGCCTTCACAGATTTCTGTGAAGAGCTTTCAACAGTAGCCTAGCGCCATTTCGACGCATAAGTAAGATGTGAGTCCAGATTCTTAATATATGGCGAGAACTAAGATGGAAATATACTTACGCTGAATAAAACATCACGGACAAGAATCGCCCAGATAAGCTTTGTTCAAGCAGCAAGTTCCAACGCCCATTCCTCTCCTCTGCAAGGATTTGTTACAAGTAATAACCAACGCTTTCATCATCAAAACGCTAATATCAACTGCACTTTCGGAGTTTATAGATACCCAGACACTTTCTAGAATGCCCCTTTCCGACACACCGAATACCTAGAATTCCTAGGGCACCATATGATACTATTAAATATCTATTTGGCATATTTAAGGGTGCCAGCACACTTGTTAACTGGCTCAAAGATATCTACCCAAAATCACATCAATCATGATAAATGCGTGAATCCAAGGTATTCTACAATTAGGCATTAGACCATACTTCCCATTATATTCAAAAGGAAAAAAAGAAAAAAAAAAGTCATTCATTTCTGTTCTACATGATTTGTAATATGTCGATCGTTATGAAGGTGGCTTCTAAAGTCATCTTCAAATTTTCCGCAATGTATTTGGATACAGGTGCTCGCTCACTTGACCAGTAGGTAAAGTGTTGATCTCTGTCATACAAGTCTTAGCGTCTTTTATCCCAGCTAGGAATAGTATCTGCGGGGGGCTAGCCTCGTTCAGTTAGACGTATGATAGAAAACAAACAAATAAACAGCCGTGCAATCAATAGGAAACAGGTGGCTAATGATGGAGTTCAAGATTTCTTTTTTTCTCTTCAAGGCACAAAAAGATCCTTTCAACACGTGGAGAAGTGATGATAGTAGTAGTGGGACAGTTATGCATAGGATACACCTTTGCATTATTTGTTTTTTTGCACATAGGCTCGTCCTTGATCCGATGCATGCGACGCGACCCAACAGAGGGACGAGGTCGGCCAGTGACTGAGCTAGGCCAAGCGAGGCTAATTTTCTTAGTTCGGGCCAATACAGGCTTGTGGGACATCTGCTTACTCATGTACGACTCACTTCCTGGGGCCGCTTCAACCCCCCCCCCCCCCCCAAAGCTCAAC
>QVIK01000343.1:20429-32327 GCA_003957845.1 Oidium heveae
CCCCCCCCCCCCATCCAAAGCTCAACTCAACTCGCAAGCATTGAAAGCCACACCTCTCCCTCCCTCTTGGCTTAGTTGAACAAACATGACTGACTTAAACCAGCATGATTTTAATATTTTGGATTTTAGAAAAAAAAAATCGACGCCCGTCTCTGCTACTTTCATTCGTATCATGCCTCCTCGAATCGACAGTCTAGCTAGCAGCCCATATTTTGGAGAAACGCTCAAATGCACGCACGCTAGGAGCGTTGCTGGGCAGTCGGTAGGCAGCTAGCTGCTAGCGGAAGGCGGGGAGCGGAAAGCGGAAAGAAGCATCTAAATCTGTGGTGCTGCACAAGTGAGTAACAGTGGAATCTACCAGCCAGCCAGTCAGTCAGTCAGTCAGCGACCCCCACAAGGCAGGCGGTTGCAGGAGAAAGATTTCAGCAGCGCGGAAAGGCAAGGCAACTGAAGCCTAGTTGGGTAAAAAAGTTTGAGCTGTTGATGAAGCATTTAGTAGCAAGGGGAGCTGACACTATTTATGATTGCCCTTTTCATAATACATGTAAAAAAAAAAAACTCATGTCGATTCAGGGTTGGGTGTGGGTCTTTGGACTAGGCCTACATGGAGAGAGAGATTACTTGGGGACTATTAAATCACAGGGTATAATTTCACGCTAAACCGCATCGTCGACATTCAGATGCGAATGTATTTCGAGGAACATGAAAATAGCATCCATCATTTATGCCCCAGTTATACTGCATAAAACTGAATATTCCTAGTGGCTGCTGCTGCTGCTGCTGCTGCTGCTTTTGCTTCCGAAGAAGCCAATGGCCGGCTGGCATTGAAATTGTAGGGTCCAGATAGGCACTCATTTGATCGATCTACCCCTACCCCTAGCCCCTAATTTTATACCAAATTCAGTCAGTATCCGCTTTTGAAGCCATTATTAATCGCTGAATTTAATTGGGGATCGTCCTGCTTAGTAATATTTTTATGTCTGTGCTTCTTTTCTCAGAAATTCCTTGTTTTTTTTTTTTTTGGTTTGATTTTTGTTTGATTTTTGATTTTAATTTTCCAGGCAGGTGGGTGGGTAGCACTATTCAGACAGAGCATGACCAGACAGCTACGTGTCAGCGTCTGCCTGAGCCATTCGCCTCCAGATTTGCAGTGGACGACCAAAGACTCGCTTTCGAAGCCATCTTGACTGGAGTTGCACGAATGAATGAATATTCAAAATTCGCGTGGCTGGCTAGTGATGGTGGACGAGTGTTGTGTTATTTTGACTGAGCAGCAAGCAGCAAGCAGCGAAGCAGCGAAGCATCCATCCATCATTGATCGCGCAAATCTTGGCTGAGATTGTCGCTACTGTGCTTACATAATTCTAGAGTGTTGGTTTGTGCCAAGCCAGACTAATCCTAGAGCCTGGATCTCTCTCTCTCTCTCTCTCTCTCTCTCTCTCTCTCTCTCGTGGCTCTGTAAGCGAGCGACGCCACCGCAGCAAGATGAAGTAGTGAAAAATAAAAAAGAAAAAAAAAAATACAAAAAAGCTTATCTTATCGCCCGATACAAATCGCATCGTCTTCTTCACCCCTGGCTACTAGCCGGATATCCCTGTCCCTGTTGATATCCGTGCGCTAGCCGGCATCCGCATCCACGTCGAAAAAGTCACAAGCGCTTGGGTGTTTGCCGAGAACACAGCTTTCTGTCGAATGAAAGCGAGTCAAATATATATATATATATATATACAGAGAGCACGACCGCTCATCCTCATTGGACCAGAAACTCGGCAGTCCTCATGTGCAAGAAATGTCTTTTTGCACATGGCGAAGGATGGAATCTTAGTCGCTCCCGGGGTTGGGGGGGGGAGACGGGATGTGTGAGTGTCACTTTCAGGTTCATAAAATGGAGAATAATTTACACACTCACTCGCTCACTCGCTGTCCCTTCCTTCGCAGGGGTTCCGGAACAGCTCGAGCCACACCGGCCGTTAGTCAGTGCAGATGGACTGGGAAAGAAGTAAATAAAGCCAATAAATAAATGCCATTACAGGGCTCTTCATTGCCTTGGGTCAGTCGACAGAGCAGCGGCTCTTCTGTTTCCACAACGTTCACAGAGCCGGCGGCAGCGGCAGTGACAGCTAATTGCTTGTGCCAAAAATAAAAAATGCAGAGCCAGCAGACGCCTGGGAGAAGAAATTAAAAGGGACTAGCGGACAGACGGGTGACAACACTTGTACTCGGAAAGAACGCGCTTGCTCGATATAATTATTATTAGTAGTATCATCATTAGTGTTGTTGTTGTTGTTGTTATTATTATTATTATTATTGCTTGATGTGGGGAGGCTGCTGAGTAGGTTGCTTGAGAAAAAGGGACGGAGCAGTGCATATGATCGACTGAAGGGAACAATCAATTGCTTCATTGCAATTGACTTATGCCATTATCCATAGCACGAAATAATATTTACTTGTCCATCCATCCATCCATCCATCCACTCACCCAGCGTAAAAAGAAGAATGAATAGCTGTGATGATAATAACAAAAATAATAATAATAATAATAATAATAATAATAATAATAATAATAATAATAATAATAATAATAATAATAATAATAATAATAATAATAATGCCGCTGAGATCTCCCCGCACCCCCCTCCCCCGGAATAGGTAAGACCCCGTCAGTTTGATGCCCACCTGCAAAATAGCATAATTAAAAGCAGCTGCATGCCTTATGCAATAGCCGGTACAACCTAACTTAACGCCTGATGTGCACCCCGGATTGTCGTTTTGATTGATCGCGGGCATCCATTGTCTGCCAGTCTTCCCCAAGCAAACAAAACAAACACCCAGACAACTCCTCCCCCACCCCCACTACCCATCACCATCACCACCTAAAGAAATACGTGCAAATTCTCAACTTCCTACGTCTCTCTCGCCTCTTCCTTTACATGCATACGTACATGCGAGCCATTACGTGGTAAAGGAAGCAAGCAAGCAAGCAATCAATCAATTATTCAGTTTTCGATTTCCCCATCGCCTAATTCGCGCGGCAGCCATAAGAGCACCGTTTTTTTTTATTTGCTGCGCATTTGCACGAAATTTTACAAGCAAATTATTCATTTGTTCACTCATTCGTTCATTCATTTCTCGCTGATCTGCGAATTCACTATCGTAAACTTCATACATGCACTAATTACTACTACCACTCCCAACAAACGTCTTCTATGCGTTGCTCAACCACCACTTCTTAACCTTCCTCAGTTATCCATTATGGCATCATCAGTTCCCGCTCCAAAGCTGCCCGCTGGTCTTGTGGGTGTCTTGAATCGCCCTGAAAATCTGCGGGACTCTGCCTATTTCTCGACCAAAGACTCCACTAGCAAACGTAACAACCGTCCCCAGCCATACAAAAGATATTTCAAGCTCGACTAACATTTTCAGATAATTCTACCCAGTCAAGTAATGAAGCCCATACAACTGATCAACAAACGCGAGCCCGATTAGATACAGCGTCAGTTGTCGATGTTAAGCCGTCCCGCAGATGTAGCGGCTCACGTATTTCATCACTTAGTTCTCCCATATCAGGTACAATGAGCGTAGCATCAATCGTATCACCAACATATCAAGGCTTCTCTCAGACTCTTCGTGAACCTGGGTCGCATAATTCAGGCATCTCAACTAGCTCTGCGGTCTCAATACTCTCAAACAACGATGATCCACGAAGAGAGTCTGTGGATAGCAGATTAGGCGCCAACTTTGGGGACATGCGCTTGGCGAACTCACCATATGCGAGCGCAAACCCATCAACTACTTCTTTACAGAGTAACTTAGCCCAACAGCGGAACCCTAGCTCAGGCCTTCAAGATCGAAGTTCCGTGCCTTATTTGATTTCTAATGGCCGACTTCCGAGATATCCTCGAATAACTGATGCTGAACCAATGATAAATGGTTCGCGAATAGCACCCTTAATTACTGGACCTGCCCAGGGAGAAATTGCAAGAGCGTCAGAGCCGACAAAAGGGCAAGCTTGGGCATTTCCTGAAGAGCCGATACATCGTCAACCGTCAACATTATCTTCCCGTGCTGGGAGCTTTACACAGCATACAAACCAATCATTCCATGAGCCGCGACGTGAATCATTTGCTGAATCTGTGGCTAGCAGTCGATATACAACTGATTCTTGCCTTCCCCTAGGTCAACGAAGATTAGAGGATGGGATGCCAGCAGCAGATTATTCCCAGGGGAATGGCTCGGAATACAAAGCTTTGAAACAAAATCATACATTACAGCATAAGCAAGTTGCAGACCTTCAAACTGATGGGGAGTCTCTCAACAATTCTCAACCATATTCCCGGACTCCTGAACTCCGGGTTTCACATAAGCTTGCAGAGCGAAAAAGACGAATGGAGATGAAAGACATGTTTGATAGTCTAAGAGCTTTGCAAAGCGTTGACCGCGGAGCAAAGGCATCAAAGTGGGAGATTCTCAGTAAAGGTAAGCATCTTCTGAGCATACATGAGTCAAGGTGTATGTACCTACTATTCATTCTCTAACATTTAACAGCAATCACCGAACATGAACGTCAAGCAAAGCTAATTGATGATCAAAAAAAGGCCATTAGTCGCATGGAATCTCAACTCCATAGAATTGAACTAGAGTTAAATGAAGCTCGACGCGATTCGAATAATGTGCGCGATGAAAATGTACGACTAAGATCAGAACTAAATTCACTTCAAATTGCGCGCAATGCACCATTTGGTGGACCCGATTCTCATTTACATAGTTATAATGGACCAGTAATAGATCAGAAATCTCAACTTCCCCCGTTCCGCAGCTTACAGGTTCCGGAAGTTATGAACGGTGTCCAATATCATCATGAACAGCGTCCAGATCATATAATGAATAAATCACAGTCAACAATAAGTTTTAATCAACGATAAGAACCAGAATTAGTTTCGTATTTTTATTTAATAAGATACAAGATAGATATAACATGTTACGACCTACAAGACCATTTGTGTATGAGGGAAAGGGGCTCGGTTTAACCTTATATTTTTGGAACGATATATGACCTTCCTACGGCGTTGGATTTTCTTTGCACTTTACTTTTCTTTAATGTATTATGTAAAAAAATTTTCTATTGCTCTTCATCATCGGAATCAATCTATGAATCTTATTTTTTCTAAAAAAAAGCATCTAGGAGTTTAAATATGCAGGAAAGGGAAAAGGGGGACTGTATGTTGTATATGTATGTATAATTAAGATATCACATTTTTAATTTTTAATTTATTTTCCAAAGCGGAGAGAGAGCGATGAAAATCATTTCCACTTGACACCATCCTCTTTTTTTCTCGAACAAGAAAGAAAAAACTGAGTACTATGCGGTAATTAAAATTCCTTATTATCACCAAACCATCACAAACATTCTAAATAAAATCCCTTGCAAAATATGAAGAATTAAGATTCATGTAAAGGAAAAGAATGGAAAGGAAGATCTAGAGAGAGGGAAAACAAAGCAAGAAACCAAAGAAAAAACGCAAAATTGGACCATCGTGTTTGAAAAAGACTCTTCAAATTGCAGAAATCTTCGTCATGTCCTTGATAAGAGCAAAAAAAGAAAAAGAAAAGAAAAAAAATCGGTTGTAAAACCAGCATCATTTTACAAAAAAGACCAAAGGAATCTGCTCTGCACGAGAATGCAAGTAGCTAGCATCCAGATATCTATCCTCTTCAACGCTATGAAGTTACTACCAAGAACTGGAAAAAAAAAAAAAAAACATTTCATTAATATATTAGCTCACATACTTACTGACCACTGAAAAAGAATAAAGATGTGAAGTCGAAAGCCATCCAAACCAAACCAAAAAAAATTGACCTTATTGATGACATGCACTCACTAGAAGCGAGACGTCTGAGATTCGTTATGCATTGGTCCCATGCCAGATAAATTAATTTTTCCAACTTTTTTTTTCTTAAAATGTGTGTTTTTTTTTTTTTTTTTTTCCCCCTCTCATTTTCCGCTTTTCTATTACAACGAAAAGACATGCTTAAGAGCTGAATGAAACAACAAAATTTTGCTATATATATATATATATATATAAATATTTTTTTTTTTCTTTTTTCAAGGTTTACACATGATGCCGTTGGATATAATGAAAGCCTTAAATTCTACTCGCTCAATTGGATGAGAATGTATTTGGAAAAATTTACCTATTTAAGACTTGTATGATAATTAAATCAGCCTTTCGTGCAGTTAGGATTTGAAATTACCGTCTTGAACTTGATAATTTCTAAAGGGGGGTTTTTTTTTTTTTTTTTTTTTTAAAAAAAATGAGATTAACCGGCAGAGTAGGTTTGATTAATAGATCTGAGAGAAAAAATTTATGGGCACTTAATCAGGGGAATTAAAAAAAAAAAAAAAAAAAAAATCTATTTGTCTAAATACCTCAAAAAGAATTCGTAAGATAAAATAAAAACCTAGGTAACTGCTGAAACCAAGAACTCCAAATAAAAAAAAAAGTATATTCTTTTTGGAGTGTTCTAGCCCCGAATTTTAGTTTTTTTGGAAAACGAACTATTGATGGCTCTAAGAACAGTTAACAAATAGGGGTTGTTTCTTTCGTTGCACTTACTGAAAGCTCTTTTACAGTCTTGAGATTAGGATCCAGAATTTATCCGGTTTCCTCAGTAACGTAACATTTAATATTTGTTTATTGATTCACATCAAAGTGTTGCTCTCGCATATAAATAGTTGAATATTCGTCCAACTTATCCATTCCTTCTATACGTAGAATATAAACTTATGGACAAATTTTCCTATAAATAGAAACCATTTGTGTGCTTTTAAATTTCCATCAAGTTGGTAACCTAGCCGATAAACATCAATAAGGGTAGATGATTTAATGAAGTGGAATTATTGAGGTTTGTATGTCAGATTCAGCCGATAGACTCCTGAAGTACTCGAAGAAAATCACAAGAGAAATTTCAACCGAGCTTCGAAAATTTATTTAGCTAATGGGCTAATTGTTAGAGCCTAGAAGGAGGACGGTGAAAAGCAATAAAAAGTAGTTCCAGGATTAGCGGAGCAAAGTACCATGATAGACAATAACTTCTTCCACCCTATTTAGTTTTTGATCTGATACAGCTTTCAATTTCTAAGCATACGAAGAAGTTGAGGCTTAAGATGTTTATTCTAAACGTTATTCTCCGTCGTTCTAGCATAGAGCCTGAAAATAATACGTTCAAAAGAAAACATAAAAAGCTGCTCACATTTCTTTTTAACAGTTTCCTCTTCTCTTTTGGGAGGAAAAAAAACTCACATAATGCCTCAGCATAAAAAAAATTAAAATTAAATGAATAAAAATATAAGGGAGCTTCTTCAAAAAAAAGTTTTGTTCGGTGTCGCAAAGTCTCAGATGATCCGTGCCCAGACATGATAGGAAAAAAAAAAAATACTTAAATCAACTTTTGACAAAACCACATCACCGTATTGAATTTTCTGGTGAACTGCTTCTTGATGCCAATGTTTTAGGGGTTGAAATATTCCAATATCAAATGGCAGAGGTATGTGTGTGCTATAAGGAGAAAGCTCAAAAGAGACAATCTTGTATTGACAGTAGTTATGAAGAATCTCTTCTGAGCAGTTACTTCCATGACCATCGAATATTAACATAGGATATTGCCCTTTGCACTTCAAATAAGTTTGGTTATGAAAATGGATTAACCATTTTATTCCTATTCCTTCATTCGCGTAACCAGTGGGGTTTGTGGTTAGCAATATATCGTCAGAGAGTGAGTTATTGAACTGCGTCTCTAGTAAGACTTCTCCCTTCATAATTAGCATAGGTTCAATTTTCGACAATTAGAGCCAGTTTATTTTTGTTAAAATGCCATCGACAAAAGATGGACTTTGTCTTTTCCTGTGGAAATAATGAATCAATAGCATTGATCAGAGCCCATTCACAGTCCGTTATAATTACTCCGGGCCAATATGGAGGCTGATAGTTTATGTTGCGCTCTATTACCCAATAGTAATCTTCTTTTTTTCCTTCGGCCAAGAAAGCAAAAGCTACCCAAAAAGACATCTGAGGGGCATCCCGAATTGGTTTGTCTTATATGTACAGTCCATTGCTATCACTTCCAGGTTTTCTTTAGCCCATCGAAGAGAGTGCTTGGAAGCTAGGAACAAGAATTTGAGTTGTCCGATGTCATATAACTCATATTCATATATCCAGTCGGATCGCGCCATACTCTTCATTAGGGCCTGGATCAGTGTTAGGCCCAGCAGTTCCAAATGTTCATGTTTTTGCTTGATTTTGTATATGTTCTGGGCTAATGGACGTCTATCTGTTGTAGAATTAACAAAAGTCAACATATTCGAAGGCTTCGTAGAGCTTGCATCAAGTCCTGCTGTATGTGAAATTTCTAGATCTTTTAGTTTTCGGTGATGTAGAAAGCTGCAAATATTGAATGTTGGTCCATGGGTATGAGTTACATGGCAATCATTAGCTTGGTATCTCATGTCCCATTCTCCTCCATCTTCAATTCTGAGCTCAGCTGCATTAAAGCAAATTTACAACCAGTTTTACGTAAGGTTTTATTTCGTTTCCTGTTAATTTTTGTATATTTTTATTTTTTTCTCCCACAGACACAAGCGATATTTATCAATCGTTGTAATCTATCTTCACGGAGATATACGTTGGCTACTGAGAGCTCAAAGCCATTGTCATACTTTTTTCGGGATAAAATCATAAAGGAATAAGCCCAGCTATCCATGTAGATATGCCAGTTACAGAAACGTATATTTATTAGTTTGAGGATGAGGACGTTTAATTGCTTTAATTAGCGCTAAGCCACGGTCTATTACACAAACATCTGAGCTAGTAACGCGAACTGTTTGATACAACTTCCTTAAACATTGACCGATGAGATCTCGATGGTTAATTAATTTTGTTTTTTTTTAACCTATTTCGCTTATCTTTTCCGTCGGTACATCCTATAAAATAGAACATTTAACTCACAACCTAGAACTGCGTCATGAATCCAATATATAACTGTACAGATATTCATGCGTTATACAATTCATCTACGAATACGGTATTTCAAGAAAATTGCTATATTTACTAGATAACTTAGACATTCATTATATCAAAGCAATTATCTATTATCATACTTCCCGCAAGCAAATCGATGCCATCCAATGTCCGATGAGCTTTAGTATGTGATAAAATCGAGGCCTTTCTTTTACTTAATTTAATTAATAGCACGCTTGATTTCATTATCCTCAATTTTTCCGTGTCTAGATCTCTCCGCTCTGGTACCAATTGTGCTATCACTGGCGGAAATTCGAAGAATAATCTTCCCGAAGTTTCGAGAGCCTGATTCGAAGGGGGGGATACATTTAACAGCTGATCAGAACGTATTTGTTCCATTAGATGAATTCGCTCGGCGTATCCGAAACCTGAGGGTTTCCGCTGAGATGACTTTTCGGAGGCAAGCTGGCGCTCCCCTTGATGGCCTCGTCCGTCTATCAGTGATTGTTTCAAGGAATTCATCGGTTGTCCTTTACTTCTAGTGATCTATAGATTCTATGTGTCCAGTAAAACGTCATGCAATGGGGATCGTGTAACGACTGTTGTGTTTCAAATCATGCCCATCATGAAGCCGATCTCGTCAAAGTTGTAAGTGTTGCAATCCTGTCATGTCTACTATACTTGACTTTCATATTACCCACAATTCGAAATTAGTCTTTAATAATTCTCGGATCTTCATAACGGGCCCTCTGACAATCGTTTGCTCGATTTATACGTATTATGAGCTCTGGTCGTCGCTTGGTGAAGCTTTGAGCCTAACGCTTCCCGACGCGTGCCCCATCAGGTGCTCAAGGAACAATTCGCCCATATCTGCCACATCAGCAATGCAGGGCGAAAAGACTCGCGCTTTTTGGTCAAAAATATATCGTCTTCTATCTCTCTTAGAAGTTGTACAGCCGGTCGTGTGGTGATCTTCGATTGTGTGCCGTTGATCTGAGACGTTAAGCCGAGAAACATGTCTTTGTGAGATTTTTTTGGATGATCAAATAGCTTCAATAGCAAGGATTATACGGCTTTCAGGAAAAGTGGATCCCCTTATTTGTGGCTGAGAAATAATACGCTGATAGTAGTGGATCGCATTTAGTGGAAACTGTCTCGCTCACCGTACAGCCTTGTAATTCTGATATCCCTACACACATTTCGGCTTCACGATACTAATGGGTCAGGACTGTAGAGGCTGCAACACCACAACTATACATTAAATCGTCTTTTTGATAACCTACTAATCATTTACAATTTCCCTACACAAGTAGATTATCTTGAATGCCATAGATAAACACGCTCAAACTAAATTCCTATTGATAAAAGACTTTAAAAGCGTTTACGACATTCATAAGTCTACAATCCACGCAAAAATTAGCAAATCAAAAAATCGAAGCAATGCACACGTGCAACTGCAAATGTTTTGACAAGAATAGGAGTTTCTTGTTAATCGGATCCTTGAACATGTAGAAGAATGATACTATCACTCTCATGCGCAAGCACTAGGACTGGCCTCTCGAATCATTCGCATAGATACAGTCAGAAAAGAACCCGGAAAGAGCGAACTGCCAAACACTCAAAATCAAAGTCAGCGCATAATTTCATTCATTTGATATAAAATTGAAGCTGCTCAGATCAATGGCACTCATCTGAAACTATCTCGAGAGATTTACCCAAAATAAAAAGTGATGATCAAGAACGTGAAAGAAAAATAAGATTCCTCATCTCTTATATTTAAAGTAAATCTTTTGCTGATTCTAGAGCAACTAGCTAAAAATAGAAAAAAACTCTAAAATAGGATTTAGTCGGATTTTATTATCCATGAACAAGAAAATAACCCATTAGAAATCAGAAAATATGACCGAGACAACCTGTGAGGAACTTCTAGCTCAGAGCGGCAATACTATCTTATGAAATAACTGAGACATGACAGAGGGGATAAGCCTAAATCGCTTCATCACATCAAACTCAGATCAGCATCAAACTAGAGATTAAGAACGTCTTAATTTGCGATATTAAGAGAGATATGATCCATTAGATAAATTGATTGGATTCATGGAAAGTATTCTATTCCTGAAGCAATGGAAATCCATAAAAATAAGCTAGACACCTGTAGAGAGATACATGGCTTATTTTATACACCCTAACCCAGTGGTAAATGACCCATTACCATCACAGATTTAAATAGATCGACAACTAGTAGTAGTTGACATTGACAGGTTTGGATAGGAAGAATTGGGAGTAGAATCAATCCTCTGCATTTGCAAGTGCAAGCGTAGTCCTGAGTTTCAAATAGAATTTTTGGTTTAAATTACAGTTTTACTTTTCCTTTTTGTACATTGCTCTGGCCTAATATCGATGCTACCACGGCAGCTAGGCCATCTCCTTGGAAAACAGGCCGGGACGGATTTCGTTGAGCAAGAACTTTGTCATTCTGTCGAAAAGGAGGAGTCAGTCCTATCAGTAGCCCTGAAGAAAAGGAAGAGGAAGAATAGCTCTTACTTTATTTGATTCCATAGGAAAGGCATTGCTTTTAGATACTAAGGAAAGGCTCAAAAATACAAAAATCGCCAGCTTAATCAGGTACTCAATAAACAGCATAATGTCAGATCAAATAATTAAAATATGTCATCTTATTCTTTTTGACAGGATGCCTTATCTTATACGAAAAAAAAAAACGTCGAATGGAGACAAGTAAATTTGGAAAGTGATTTCTAGCTATGTCATCTGCTGGCTCGAATACCTGAAAATAAAAATTATCTCACAAGCATGAGAAACGATGTTTATTTGCAGTATCAGGCATATTCTAATCAACGACGGTTACCCCCTCTCTCCCCCCCCC
>QVIK01000344.1:0-11417 GCA_003957845.1 Oidium heveae
TAGCTGCTAGAACAGGACACGGTGACTTTGCGGCCTATCATCGTCGCTTAAACCATGTAGACGCCAATCTTCAATGCGTCTGTGGACAAGAATAAACTTCCACTCACTTCATTAGGTGTAGAGAGCATGCTCCCCAAATGCGTAAACTTTGAAATGGTACAACTATAGATACCTTCAGAAGAAAACTTCTTGGACACGATTGTTTCAAGAAATTTAAAGAAGTCGCTCGGATTATAGGTTGCTTTGGTAGCCAGTCATCTGACTCATCCTCTGCTGGACGCGAGGAGAGTAATTAATTGTTAACCAGTATCTAAGATGGTGGGTTATAGCTTGGTATGAGAAATGCTAAGCTAGCCCTGATATTTAGTTTATTTCCTTTTCATTTCTTACTTCCTTATCTCTTTTGTGTGTGTTTTTTTTTTTTCTTTCTTTCTTTCTTCTACAAATAGCGGGCGTGAACGAGGAGGGCATGCCTGAGGCCATGGTCCCGACCGGCTCCGCCGGTCCTGTATCCAAAGTAGACATAATGGCTTGTGCCTAGGACCTTAAATAGTATAAATAAATAAATAAATAAATGTGCCATTTTTTAGCATACCCCTGCCAAGCCTATAAAAATTATTATACTACCCTTGTCACATTTGCTTAATATATTCTACTAATGTCACCTCAGCAACAACACCAACCAACATATGGCATAAACTCGTAGAAAATCATTAACTGATCTTAATGCGAAACATAATTAAATATTTGATTCCATCAAATCAGTATTAATCATCAACTTATCATCAGAATTTTAGATCAAACGAACTTCAAGGAACGCATCACCTGGCACTTGTTCCTATTTTTCAAGTAATCTTCGTATTCTAATTCAACTTAATCGTCAGTTATAGAATCGTCTATAATACTCTGCCCAAAATGCCGTTGCTCTTTTGATAAGGGCAATGAAAGATTTGACAAGCGAGGCAATAGATTGAAGACTTGTATTAAGCATGTCAAGAAACACAACCTCTCTGAGTTAGACCAATGGGCCAGCTTCATACATGAAGTAAAATCTTGGAGCCATGCTGTAAGTCCTTATCACTATCTTGTCCCGATTTTTATAACAATCTTACTGAGAATTCTCTAGGGACAAACCAAATTGCTTGAGATAAAATAAACTTTTGAACTCGACCAGCTACATGTCAGTTTACATTTGCTCAATAGCGGTACCAAAAAAGATGATGCTTATAATTTAGTTAAACAAGTAATCAGCCAAATTGCTAGCCTAATACGCGAAGCTTGAGTGCATCAATTTCGGCAATTATCAGTGAATATGCACGCTATTCCCGTCTATTACTACTACTGTAGTCAAGATGTGTTTTGGGATAAAAATTCCGAATCTATCAGCCTTCGCGACCGGTGCCAGATGAATAAAATCCCTTGTAATAGTAAACTGCAGTTTAAAGTGGATATTCAAAATCGAAGGATGATAGTATCCTTGCTTTATTTTTGGCATAAACTTTAACAAAATCGAGTAGCTCGGTTTTGTTAAAGTTCAAATTTCTAAATCTCTCGGTGAAACAGAAAACAATGCCAGAATTCTCGCAACATCCTTTCTACAAACTTATTCCTAACAATTAAATACATATTTCTCTAAAATTTCATCTTTTCTCTTGAATTTTCTCAAACTGTCCGCGTAGCAGGGGGCGGTCAAGTGACCATGGCCGGCTGTGGTAACCTCCTATTTCCAACTATTGACAACAAAACTAATATAATCATCGGAGCTATTCACTTACCTGGCCAAAAATATAGAATCTTGTCCACAGCCCAACTTGAGAAACAAAGATATTCCATCCGATGGCCATCTAAATATCGTAATATTGAGCTGATTCATCCGAACGGTTCAATCTGTGCTATCTTTCAGCGTATCTGTGAAAGGCTAATCTATAAGCCCTCTCTGCATAAGTCAATAGAAATTAATGTACATTCTGCAACTCGAAACTGGCATCAAATCCTTGGGCATCTTGGACAGAAAGCTCAAGAAATCATTCTTAACGCCACTAATATTAAAGGAGACAAGTATCCCATAGACTGTGAAACATGTACTAAAACTAAAATTACAAAGTGCAAAGGTAAAGGATCTCTCCGGACTGCATCCTCCTTCGGGGAGTCAATTCACATGGACCTAGTTGGTGGCCAAAAGACTTTGGCTCCAACTACAACAGATGACTCCGTTCCCAATGCAACATGGATTCTACTCGCAATTGATGAATTTACCCTATGGAAATGGGCATAGCCGATCTATTCTGAAAAGACAGTGCCTACCCAAATTCAATACCTACTCGAGCATTTAAAAATTAAATTCAGTATAACTCCAATGCGCATTCACACAGACAGCGGAACTGAATTTGCAAACTCTACACCAAAACAAATGTTAAACTCTCGAGGCATCGAATGGCATAAATCCTCGTTACACGCACCCGAGCAGAACGGTATCGCTGAAAAGAATGTCCGTACAGTAACAATAAAGATGCGTGCGCTCCATCTTCAATCAGGGTTACCACTACATTTATGGCCAATTATCCTACCAGCTTCCATCAATATCCTTAACATTACTCCCAACAGTGTAGCAAAAAACTCACCATATTACGCTGTCTTTCACCGAATACCAAATATTAAAAGCCTCCATCCGTTCGGTTGCCGTGCTTTCTGGTTGGACCCCAGCAATAATAAAATCAAACAGAAAGCCAGTGAAGGCATATATGTTGGCACCGAATACTCATGAGACCATATTATCCTAAACCCAGAAACCAATAGAACTATTACTCGACGTGATGTCCGCATGCATGAAAACTCTTTTCCTCTCAAATCACAACTTCTTGCCATTCGTAATAACAACTCAAACATAATCGAGGCGGCACTACGTGGACCAAAAGCAAAAGAATGAGACATGGCTATGAGCAATGAAATTGAAAATATGAATTGCAACAAAGTATGGACTCTAGNCCATTCGTAATAACAACTCAAACATAATCGAGGCGGCACTACGTGGACCAAAAGCAAAAGAATGGGACATGGCTATGAGCAATGAAATTGAAAATATGAATTGCAACAAAGTATGGACTCTAGTACCCATCACCGAAGCTAATGGAAAAATAATGACTAGCAAATGGACCTTAAAAGAAAAGCCAAACGGTCAACTCAAAGCTAGATGGTGCGCACGTGGTTTTGCAGAGCTATTTGCCGATGAAACATATGCCGACGTTCTCCCAGCCACAACTATGCGTATGCTACTGGCATTAGCCGCTACTAACAAACTTTTTATACAACATGTTGATATTATAGCTGCATTTCTACATGCAGAGATCGATCGTCCACTATATATAGAACAACACCTCACAGTCGGGAAAATCCTGGAGACTTAATTTGCAAACTTCAAAAAGCAATCTACGTTCTAAAAACAGCACCGAGACGTTGGCAGTTCAAACTCCGAAAAGTGTTATACGACATGGGTTTCCATGCGCTCAAAAATGACTCAAATGTATTTCGGTGTGATCATACTATTATCTCAACATACGTTGACGATTTTATGATAATTTCCCCATCAAAATATAAAATCCATAAAGCTACTACTACACTAGCAAAAGTTTCTCAACTTAAAGACCTAGGTAACATGACGAAATTCATTGGCATCAACATCGAAAAACATATTGATGGTATACGTATTAATCAAGAAGACAAAATTGACTCTCTCTGTCAGGACACGGGCATGAGCCACTGCAAAGGAACCGATACACCTATCTCAGATGAAAATCTGATAGACCGTGAAGTAGAAAATTCTTGTTCTATTGATAATGCTAAATTATACTGTTCAGTAGTAGGATCATTACTAGATATTGCTAATATGACTCGACCAGATATACAGTATGCAGTCAATCGCTTCTGCCGCCATGTTCGTAATCCCTCAAACAACGCCTTCCAATCGTTAAAACACCTCATACGCTACGTCTCACGTACAAAATCAGCATCACTTTTCTTCTCTAACAATGGCAAGCCTGAGCTTACCGCCTCTACTGACAGTATCTGGGGTAATTTAACTTCCCCAAAGGGTACATCTGGAATTATTTTTCTAATAAATGGAACTCCTATTGCATGGTGGTCAAAGAAGCAAACAGTCACAGCTCAGAGCACTTGTGAAGCTGAATACGCAGCCCTAACCACTCTGGCTACCGCAGCACAATGGCTTCAACCCCTCTATAAAGAACTTTTTCAAACTAAATGTGGTCCTATAGTTACTCAAATCGATAATACTGCAGCCATGACAACCACCAATTCTGATAAGATATCGGCTCGAAATCAACACTTCCTAATGAGACAATCCACAGTCCGTGAAGCGATTCAAAATGATATCATAAAATTAAAGTTTACTCCCACCGATCAATGCAAAGCTGATGGACTCACAAAAGCGCTATAACGTTTAAAGCATCTAACATTTTGTAATCAACTTAAACTAGATTTAAAGCATTCAGTTAATGGGGTAGGGTGTATTAGGTGGTAGCTATCTAGTCACATGACAACGTGTGTCACATGATAAACTGTATTTATATCTAGCTAGCACTCAAATAAAAACTTCATGCACATTGAACGCACCATGTCATGAAATAAATAGGACAGAAGCAAAGGAAAAAATAGGCGCCGTTGGACATGTAGAAGGTTTGAATAAATATAAGGAATGGACTACGTCCAGAGAAATCGGAATACTTGATCTCATTGTTTTTTCAGATGGGTCAATGGATGAAGACGGAAACGCAGGGGCAGGGTACTGCATCTATCGCGGTCCCACGACAGAGATTGCTTGTGGTAAAATACCACTCGGACGCACGGTCGAAGTTTATGACGCAGAAGTAATTGGTGCAACAGAAGGTCTAAAAGCGGCTGTTACGCATACTATGGCAAAATATGCTACCAATGTTGCCGTCTGCCTCGACAATGAAGAAGCTGCCATTCGCTTACACACAGGCAACTTGACTCCATCAAGTTCCAAGCAGATCGCCAACTTCCAGGAACTACGAAATAAGTGGAACAGAAGACTACGTGCGTCAGTTGCATCAACTGGCACTGTCATGGTAAGATGGATTCCGGGACATGCAGGAATCATAGGAAATGAGCGGGCTGATGCACTAGCAAAAAGTGCATGCAGTGAACTAACTCTGCGGTCTAAAACTTCCATTTCAAGGGCTCAGAGACTGCTAAACGAACGGTACGAAGCAAATATATTAGCATACTGGGAGAAAAGTGCTCCCGTGCGATATAAATATCTAAACATTTCTATGACTGGAAAAATTCCCAAAGAAGTATGCTTCCTCTCACGAAGAAATCTCGGGCGGCTTCTCTCGGCTCGATCGGGTCACGGAGACTTTGCAGCTTACCACCGTCGATTTAAGCATGAAAATGCTGACCTCCTCTGTGAATGTGGTGAGGAAAATACTCCAGAACACCCTTTTGTCTGCAGTAGACTAGCAGGCTGTCGTAAACCCCAACCCCGTCCTTCCCGTGGTCTAGAAGGTAATATTAAATGGACATTTGGAACAGTAAGCGGGGCTCGAGCTTTTGGAATCTGGTGCAACAGAGCTATGCCGTACGGATAACTAACTTAAGCTGAAATAAGAAACCCCTTTCCTTTTCGTACCTATTTTTCTAATTTGAGAAAAAAAAAAAAAAAAAACCTATACATCTATCAATTTATTACTCGTGAAACTAATCCGAGTTAAAATTGAATTGTTTTTCTTGGCGGCAGCAAGTTTCAACACGATACTGTGCTGTCTGTGTAGATAAGATAGAATGTCATGTTAGACAATAGAAATGCCTGACGGTAAAATACTGTGCAGGCACGCCAAACGCTCTCCCGAGGGCTCAGAGGCCGGGCTTATCCTGTGTGCCTTCTTGGCGTTAAATGTATATAATAATAATAATAAAAACTTCATGCCTCTTACATAATAATATTTTTATCAATATCTAGTATGAAAAATTGACGGCAATGGGATTTGGTCCATTTTAGATCTATTACTCCACCTCGTTATCATAATTATCAGTTAATGCTTTTACAACAGAAGTACTGAATGTGCGACGCTTGGATCGTCGGGACTGTATTCTGTAAGTTTGGCTGTTATTATCAACACTGTTATTGGGATCACTAACTTCGAATTCAATATCCATCATACTCGTCTCCTTATCTTGAGCAAGATATGGCGTAGTGTTAGATTGCTTTTTTCTGCCAGGTGCTAAGGCTTCAAAAGCAGAAAAAATTCGCGGTTACTTTATGGGCTGGCCTTTCAGGTGAAAAGGCATTAATGGCTCTTCAATCGGTGTATATCCGTCTAGTTGCTATAGTCTCCACATTCGCTTCTCATTGTAAATATCTTTTAAAGTGATGTTTGTTGACCTTGTTGCTTATCGAAGTCCTGTAAGAATATTTTTCATGGGCGCATCAGCTTTGATGTGCGCATGATTGAGATTCCTGGAGGGCTCATCTCTTCGGCGATGGACTATGTCCTTAAAGGCAGACCTAGAAGCTTCATGACTTTTATGGAGTGGGTTATGAGTTTTGATGTAGTAGCTTACGGCCTTTTGATCGATAGTGAACTTATAATCAAAGTCTTTCATTTTAGAAATTCGATGCTCACACATTTACCCTTTACACTCATATCCACCCTCTAGATCGCATATTCGTACTTTTTGGCGTACTGTTATCTTATCTCGTAGTTTGGAAGAGGACTTGATACATAAGTAGTAGCCGTAAGTCCTTGCCCAGTCCTGGCAGAGATTACAGATCTCTTCCCAGGTTTTATATATGCCATCGCTATGCGGAGGAAGTAGACCGTGAGTGTCAACATCATCTTCATGATCGCATTCAACATCGTCAAAGTTGTCGCTCATGATTTTATTCTCTCAAGGCAAATTGCAGAACAAATACGACTTTCATGATTTGTTAGTGAAAAAGAGAAATTTTACAGGATTTTTTTTCAATTACATTATCAATTATATGAAGAAGTTATATCTAGTTCTTAAATGGTTAAGTCTTTTTAATATAGGATTTAATGAGTTGGATAGTTGAAGTACGAGGAGACTAGGTTTGTTTACTCTTAGATTGAGGTGCATTAATATTTGTTTATTCTTAAAATTTCACATTCTTTGCATGAAGTTTTATACAATCTATGCACCCACGCACCATGAACGTTCAGAACCTTAAATACAGAGAAACTTCCCGACTACAAACAAAATCGAAATATGAGAAATCAGGCATAACCAAAATAATCTTTTTATGTGCTTAGCGAGGTTATGTACTGACATATGCGAGTATCGTGCTGAAAAATACCAATGTAGCGTCCATCCAACAATTTTGTAGCGTCCACCGAGCAATTCCCTTAATGAAAGCTTTCGCGTCATTTTATTTGTTTATCTGACAGATAAATGATAAATATCTCCTTCAGCAGAGTAATTAAGTATGAAGCACATATTATCTTGCCTTCATCTACCTCCAAATCGAAGTCCCCAAGAAGAAGAAATGAAGCAGGGCCTTGGACAGATTTGCACCTACATTTCGATAATCACATTTCTTCTCGCGGCGAAGGTGATCATGCCACGTTAAAAGCCTCGCTAGGAAGCTCTGTTAGCGACCTATGTGCAGTAGTAAGGAATTCAAAAACCTTTTGCAATCGCCAACGATCAGACTACCTTTTTGGAGCTCGTTAAAGCGAAAACGCGACTTCCATCTTCTCTGGGAAGAATATTTTTAGAGATATCCAAGCTTTGGTAACCCCTTTTTCCTTGAATATGAACTTAAATCAGTATGAACTTGTAATCAAGGCACATAAAAAGAGGGCAAATTTACCGCCTTGTACAGGCAGGTTTACAAAGATCCTAGGTCTACCATACTCTCGCATGAATAAGAGTAGTATGGCTGACACAAGCAATGGGGGTGTCATTAAACTTGAAGACATACATCCTCATAGGCGCTTCCAAAAGCCATCTCGGCATTTTACAGAGCCTGAACTTCTAAATAATATAGGTGCAAATGACTACTCTGCTTCGCTACATGACCCATTACTAGACATACAGAACCTTCGGATCACTAGGATTAAAAGTCGACCAATGCATTCCTTGAACCAATCGCTGACAGGACAACGAGATCGTCAAGGAGAGCACTAGCGTGCTTTCGAAAACTCAACACAGCGGAACCCCTCGGGTTTCGAATAAGCCGGGCGAAATGGTATGTCAGAATATACGCAATATGGTCAGCCAGTAGTTGTATCTTACGTCTCAAACCAAGCTCTTGAAACTACTGGAGGATTATTCCTCAACTTTCATGCCAGCGATGGCAGAATTGATGCTGGTGCAAAGAGATCCAGACAAAGCCAAATTGAGCATGGTGAAACCAAGCGTACTAGAAGGTCAAGTAAGTGATAAAATGACTTGGATCTATTACATACTAATGTTCATCAGACATTGGATGGCATCGGATTGCATGCGGAAACAATAATAATAGGGTCTTTATTTCTGTAAATAATGTCTGAGTTATGTATTTAATTTAGTAATTTCCGTTAAAGTACCACTATTTTAGTTGAAATTTACTGCGATTTCGTAATATGGTCTCAAGATTTCGAGCTCATATTATTTTTACAAAAAATGTAGGGATAAAAAAATAAGCGAATTAGAATAAAACAAACAAATGAATAAATCAGATGACGGGTAGGAAAAATTATAGTCGCTTATTTTGCGACCTAATTGGGTCAGCGTGATTTCAAATATCCGCTCCCTAAATCAAAGCCCGCGCTCTTCGCTATTTGGCGGTAACTCTTCAGGACCAGCACTGGTCACAGCGCATTGGAATCCTTTGTACAGGGCTTATCCAAGTTGGCACCGCCACATCTGTGCACACGCCATAGTGAGTGGTTTATGGGGGGGGGGGAAAAAAACAAAAAAAGAGAATGTTACATAAATGAGAGTTGAGCATAAAATTAAAGAGCAAACGATCAAAAGTGTCTATTTTGGATAAGAATAATCCCTATTCTGGACTTGGACTTCCCAATTTTGCTGAAGTTTTTGCAAATAGTATTTCAAGTCGCCCCGCCTTGTGATGGTACTCCGTAATATCTTATTAAGTGTATATGTTAATCCGAGAAGTCACTCACTACAGGGAACGGTCGCTTTACAATGGGGATATTAATTCTTCAGAATAAGTTATTTTCAATCATGGGTTATAATTATATTAATCAATAAAATAATTCATTCCAAAAACTTATGAAAAAAAAAAAAAAAAATTACTCATACGTGATTTTTGAGACATATCTACTACAATATCAATTAGGAATCAAACAGTCGATATCTCATAAGGTTTATACTTTATTCTTTGTAAAAACCACGTACGTGAGAAGGATAGACTGAAAATAGCGAATATATAAACTAGAATTCCAAAAGATGGCAAAATTCTAGCCTATAGAAGTAACTCAATAAAAGGCAAAACTAATTTGAACCAGGGACTATTTAGAGACTTTATGGGAGAAAAAAAAACGAACAAGTCCCGCACTGGACACCAGTGGAATAGACGATCATCGCTATGAGGTATATTACTACAGTTCGAAAGAGATGGGCCTGAAAACTATGATCTTTTCCCGTGCCATATAGCTTCTCTCCGTTCAGGGAATTCAAACAGCCATGAGAGACCGTCTGGATTCTGAGACATGCTAGAGATTTTTTTCTCCTTATTACCTGACCAGTGTTGGTCCTGAAAGGATCACCGCTAGCTATTCGGCAGCTCTCTTTGACGTCTTTTCAGGGGAGAGTGATTGGTAGAAAGAAAGAAAGAAAAAAAGGGTGGGGGGGGGGCAAATATAATTGTGATCTAGAAGCTTTGGCTCAGAGCTTCATGCTGCTGCTTTCTGTCTTGAGAGCCCTTTTTTTGGTGAGCCAAACACTCGAGATAAGTTGTCCCCCCCCCCCTCCCCTCATCCCTTTAAAAAATAAAAAAAAATAAAAAAAGAACAAGCTGGCGTCAAATTTGAAATGTGTTTGTGAGCTTCTGAGATATTCCCTGATAATTTTTGATGTGTGTATGTGTGTGTGTGTGTGTAGGAACTCTGGACTTGTGGTCACCTGAAGTTGCATGCATGAATAACACAAACGTTTCCACGATGAGATAAGTGAATTGCCAACTTCTGGCCTACAGTGTCTAATGACAGTGACAACTATTGTAATAATCAACACCAAATCATATGTCCTACATGCACAATCTATGTAACGTTTAATTTTGTGTTCATTTTTTTTTTTTTCAATCACTTATTCTTTACGTTGTCGCGACTGAAAAAAAAAAAAAAAAAATCTCATTTTCAAGGAATAGACGCTTTATATTTCCCCCACCTCTATCATACCGAAATCCTTCTGCGGTAAAAAAGACATAATCTCGAGTAAGAAAGTTTGATCTACTAAGAAATTAATATCCATAAAAAGTGTATTCCTTCTTCATGAAATACAGCCCGCTTTCCTCTGACCACTCGATATTACGAGACTAGTGAAATATACTACATTATCTTAGAGAGCAATCCCCATCCCAAATGCATCCGTAGTTAGAATAAGACTCCTTTGAGCAACTGGTTACAACAATCTACTTAATGGCAAAATCAGAGACAAAAATCACATTAGCAAAACATGTAGTAAATAAACTAATCGTAGATAGTAATTACGTTAACAACCTACAGATTGAAATATTAGCTTGCTGAGTAACTTTTGCTCTTTTCCTCTTATTTTGATTGTCGCAAATATTAACGCCTTAAATTAAAGGCGCTTTTAAATAACGCGTCTATTTATAAATAGACGCGTTATATATTTCTGCTTTATAACAATGAAATCCCTTACGGACGTAGAATATCAGGGATAGATTCAATTTCCCATATATTAATACCCTGAAAAATAAACCCCGCTTTTCAATTTAGTCCGCTTTGCGATGTAAATTATTCAACTATTCAAGCATACGAGCGCTTGTGGTTTCGTAATATTAGAGCCTGAACTTTCAGCTCATGATTCCTTTCTACGTAAACCACTCAAGTTAGTCGCACTTTCTAGGCGTGGAGTTTTAGAAATCCTTCCATATCCGAGTAAAGGTGGACTGCTGTTGCTCGTCGTAATACTTCACAGCAGGAGTGGCGGAGGTTTCTACCGAAAGGACTTTCCCAATTCCATTAAAAATTCCCTAAGCCCATACGTGGTCCTGGGGGATCATGGTGAATATGTTCCTACCAAGGAGAGGATTTTTGATGAGGACTGCCATAAATCCAGAGATTGTTTATTCTTAATTTCTTTCATAAGTCCTGGTATCCACTGGGAATGGTTGTTTGGCTCACTCTCAAGAAGAAAAAGAAGAAAAAAAAAAAAAAAAAAAAAAA
>QVIK01000344.1:11480-52803 GCA_003957845.1 Oidium heveae
AAAAAAAAAAAAAAAAAAAAAAAAAAAAAAAACAACCGAAAAATTGAAATTACCACAAAATTAGTTATCGTTTCCCAAAAACTACTTTATTAGTCTGACAAATAGTGAGAGCAATAATTCCCCTCACAAAATAAAGGGTATTTTCGTATCATAACCTAGATCTTTGACTCTAAAATCTTCATTTCAAAACACCCGTATTTTGGAAAAAGGTGAATAGAAATTTGTTCACTTCGTGAGCCAAAGCAACGTAATGATTTTTGTTATTATACATACTCCGAGAAAATGGTTGAAACAGTACCGGCTTCGTGAATATGTCATAAATTCTCTATTATAACTCTCCGTTATCTCTCACATAGGTCTAATCTCGTAGAATTCCAGCTACGTAATATCTCTTATTTGAAGATCGATATCGAAGTTGCTTGCGCACAAAACCCAGCAACCATTACTGTTTTTCTCCTCTCTTTTAAATGTCCAACAAAGTGTAGTAAGAGAATTTTTCTGTTAGTCTATAAGAAATTTTTTAATCATTGTGATAAATGAGTCCTAGTCTAGACTTATTATGATCTCATGTAATTAACATAAGTTGTGTTTTAAGCGTTCTTAAGTTCAAAGGGACGAGGTACGATGAATCGATAGAAGTGTCCGTTGTAGTTCCTTTATGATCCCGCATCAAAAAACTGCCAAAAAAAATAAAATGTGAAACGATTTGAACAAATATCATGTGGAGTAAATCTTTTAGAAGGAGACGAATATGTTTTTCAGAAAACCTTCCCTAGCATCTATGTACAATTAACACCTTATCCAGAAACAAATATATCAACAAGCCACCGTCCGAAATAAGATCTGAGGAATAGGTCGCTAATTAAATGTAAGTTAGTATACAAAATATGCTCTACTTAATTATTTGGCAGAATATAAATCAGGTAGATAACACCATCAGTAAAGCTTTTTCTAACAAGACGTCTATTCATTAGTCATCTCCCACCACCAAAGGTATGATGTTGTAACCGAGAAAAAATATCATTTTGTACAATTCTACACGATGCTGTTGCTAACGCGACTTTTCGGGTTTTTCCGCCCTCCATTAGGTTGTCTTTTCTTTGGTTTATTTCTTGTATCTTTGCCTTCAATAAACTTTAGAAGTTCATCAATGCTGCTCTTGTCCATTTGGGTGCTAATTTTCTCACGACCTGGAGTAGCCTGGCCAACACCCACCTGAATTGCTGCCTGGAGACGACGAGCTTGAATATCTTTTGCCTGAGCATGCTTAGCAATATTTACTGCATTTTGCGTTAAAGAATCTAGCCAGCATTCAGCTTCTCGAGTATTCTTATCTTCAGGCCCTAGAGCTGCGAGGAATATATTATAGGAGCTCTTCATTCGTAAAACGGCCTGCTTTGAGTCGTTATCCAATGCTAAAGCCTGTGCAAGTTGAAAGAGTAGTGTTGCTGCATTGATAGAATCAGGACCGCATATCGAGGAACAAATATCCAAAGAAGCTTCAAACCATAGGCGAGATGAATGATAAAATTTAAGGTGTTGAAGCATAACGGCAGCGTTATTGAGAGTAGTAATTGAGTCAGGATGAGAGTTTCCATATATAATTCGCCAGATATCTAAGGCATGGGTTATATAAGTTAATGCTTTTACCGTTTCACCTGCAGCATGTGAAAATAATCCAAGGTTGAGATAGGAAAGCAGGGTTTCCGGATTATCAATCCCAAGGGTTCTTTCAGAAACAATCACTGCCTTAAGAGCCAATTCAACCGCAGCCTCTTTCTCCTCCAACTGGTAGTAAAGCATTGAGAGATTGTTATATACGCGAGCGACTTCAGGATGAATTATTCCGTAAATTTGTTCATGAAGAGAAAGTGACTCTAGAAGAAGTTCTTGCCCCAGCTTCTTCTGATTCTGTAATATTGAGATCCGACCTGCTTCAAGTGCTTCCTGGGCAAGAGTTGATCGGGGAGCTGCATCTTTAATAATAGGAACAATGTTTATGATATCGTCAGGAGTAAAGGTGTTGAGAGCAATTACAGCTGGCGAATGAGAGCGGGAAGTCACTTTTTTGCTTTTCTTTGAAGAGCTTGTTTTTTTTGTTGGTTCAATAGGATGGCCGTTAGTTGAAACAGATTGCTTATTCACTGGCTGAGGCTGAAAAACGTAATCTTTAGCTTCAAGTTGCAGGCCAATTTTAAGAGAAACCTCCCGAAGCATTTGTAGCTTTTTTATCTCAGATACCCAATCGCTTTTGAGAGTATACTGAAAACGCTTCGAAACGTTGAGTTCAATCTCTTTCTGTAAAGACTCTGGCGTCACAGTTTGAAACGATAGATCCACTCCACGATACAGAGAAGCCATATCTCTATCAATTGATGGTATTGGTTTTGGATTTAAGTCGATGCCAAGGAAGCAATTAAGGAGATGAGAAATACATGACGAAGAAAGTGGTATAGGAAGGTGCTTAAGATACCTGCTTGAGACATGTTTGAAAGCTCTAGATATCATTTCTTGAATTGAGAGGATTTTCAAAGGCTCAAGCTTTTTTTCCTGACTGAGTGACGCAATTTTCCCAATATATCTAATATTGATTCCCCGCTTATGAAGTAGTCGACTTAACGACTGACCATCCATTGGAAAGCCCACATCACCCTCCTTAAGGTCATTTACTAATTCCGGAATCACGGAAGACCGTAAGAATTGGCAAGCAGCTCTTACATCAGCTTCATCTTCGACAAGCGTTTTTTTCTCTTCATCTGTTTGTGGTTCTTGACCAAAGAAAGCATCAGGATTTAGGGAGAAGTCGAAATCGGTGATATCAATCTTGTCTAGATCACTAGTTGAATCATCTTTACTAGATGTAGTATCAGTTGTTGGTTGGATGCTGATATCAGTAGCGTCTGAATTTCCAAGGATTTTGGTAGTAGGAGTCTCGATTGACTGAGAAGTATTTGTGCTCACTTGCCGTCGTTTCTTAATCTCATCATCAACCCACTCTCGCATTTTAAATTTCCAAAAGTTATCAACGAGTTCAGGTCTAAGCACAGTCATCCTATGAGGATAAGAATTGCAATTGATATTGCTAGATTTTTCGGGATCAAAGATAATAGTGTCAAATTCTTCCATCCACGTTATGTCGAAAGGTGTTATCCGATAAAGATCTAGAACGTACTTTCGTCCATCAGTTCCCATTAATCCTTTCGTCTCAACACTTCCATGCAAATCAAACGCCTTTCCATTTTTATCCCATAAGCGGTGCTTTTTTACTTTCAAAGCCTTCGAAAGTTTCTCGAAAACGGATGAGAATCTCTCATCAGCAGCAATCACATCTCTACCATCAACCGCCCCGTAGTCTATTTGATTCTCACCAGGTCCACGCTGCTTAAATATTCCTGGGACAATACTTTGAGCTACAATTCGTTTTCCTAAGTAGTCAACAATTACGGTCCCTGCGGTGTAAAGGTCTTCAATCTCGAGCTGATTAACCATACGCACACCTAGCACATCTTTTCCTGTTGCAACTCTTGCAGCCTCATCACCGCCCTCCATGGCAAATGTACCAACACCATCAGCACCAAAAGAAAAAAATATATTATTATATACAAAAATTTGTGCCTCTTTTGGCTCAGTAGGGTTGAGAGGAGTGATTTCGCCTCTTGCCACAAGAATTGCTCCTCGAGCAGCAGCTTCAGTAAAGTCGGCACAGAGCTTTGAAACCAATCGTTCACGGAAAACTCGATTTTGTATATTTTCTTTCGGTAGTTCTCTCGTTGATTGAAATTCTTCATTCCAGTCACGTAAAGTTTCGGCATTTTCAAGTCCAGAGATCAAATAACTTTCCTGTGTTCTTGTAATATCAGGCTGATGAGATACGTTTGAAGAGTTGGGACTAGGAACAATCCAAGGATTTGCTGGTATAGTATTGCTAATCTGAAATGTTGCAAGAGGCTCCTTAGAATTGTTATACTCAAGCAATTTTTCAAAACAGCTCGAAAATGAAGGTGATACATCAGCTAACAGAATTAAAAGCGAATGCGCGGAGTAAGCCCTTGGGGCAGCTTTTGCAAAAGGATCAAATTTCATGTTAGATGACTTATTTACATAGAAGCCTGATACACATGAAGTTATTTGATATTGCTCTCCTTCATTAGTGGTCAGAAGTAAATATAATAAATGACCTTTCTGCCTCAGGTGATATGGGGGAGGATGCCATGGTGACAGAGATAAATTCTTCACTGTTTTAGGTGGAGACTCTTGAATATGTGGCAATAATTTTGACAAGGAGCCAGTAGCTTTGAAATCATAGTCTACTAAATATTGAGCAGTATTAACCTCTTTTTTCTCCTGTGTCGTACGAGGTGTAACAGAATCATAAAGAGTTAGACCTGAGAGAACTCCATGCAGAGTGTCTGTTCGGTCTCCAGCAGCCCCAATCAGTTCACGTATCCTCACAAAATGTATTCTAGCTTCTTTTTCAGTATAGGGATCTTCTATTAGAGTCAACTCAGGTTCGTTTGTTATATTCTCAATTTCTGAGATTAGTGTGAAGTCGTTAACTCGTTTTCCCTTATGCTCCAGATGAAAACAAGAATACTGAAAGGTTCCAGGTTGCTCTGTAACTAACTGATGAACATCGTGGATAGCTTCTTGGTTAGAGACCTAGTTCTGTCAGTTATCGAAAGAATGGAATATTTCAAGGAATACGGGGTCGAATACCATAACAGTGACCGATCTCGGAAAATTTGGTAAATGAACAGTTAATTCAAACATCACTAGTACTGTTAAAGTTGTTCGAATACGAATTTTATTTTACTCGAAAATTTAGGTTCACATACTCTCTATATTTCGCTCACCATTTTCTGTCTCTGGCTGTTCGCCGACCATCATCGTAGAGTTTTCAGTTTTAGGGGTAGCCTCTTGCATATTTTCAAGAGAATTTACTTTGGAAATGTTAGAGAGCTGGACAGTGAAACTTATATCTCATAGAAACTTCACTTACCGGCCTGTATAGAGACATTAGTTGGTTCTTCAAGCCCTGCCATAACAACAACTCAGAACTGAAATGTATAAAGGCAGAAGCTGGTTGTTGTCTACAGCAGTATTATCAACCCAAATGTCTAATTGTAAAAATTAATATTATGGACGCCAAACAGTAAAGCCTCTTCAATCGAACCCCTGTGGGATTAGGTGTAATTGAACATTTGCCCCGCTTTTTTTTTTTCAGATCTCCCTTGCAGACCGCTCAAGAAGTATAACATACAAATAAATATCATCCAACGTGGTCGTGATGATTGGCTCATGTAGATATCTTTAGCCAATCGGTACAGAGATATTGAAATATGACCGGGGAAAGTATTTCATTTTTCGCATCCCTACAGACCGCATCTGATCCTTGTAGTTGAAATCAAATTTCTATGTTTACATGTAAACAAAACAAAACATATCATACCCTTTCTATGGCAAAGTAAAAAGGCATCAACGTAGCAAATTTATTTGCATCTACATAATTAGGGACCCTATAATAAATTCATCCTTTGTTCAATGCCAAATTATTGTTCTACAACTTGCTTAATTACCTGAATAAATATTATTACTTCCAGACTAATGGAAAAACAGATTATCTGAGCAAAGGAATGTGAAGAAATGAATCATGGATCTCTTAGCAGCAACAAAAACACATTCATTTCAACCCCAGTACAGCGACCTCAAATTCTACACAGTCAAAGGTTATCTCATAATGAAACAGATAGAGATTGGACTGCTGCAAGATGTAAGCGTCTTCTACGAGCAATTACTTCACGAGTGGCGATTTTAAGAAAAGAAGTCAATCGATTTTCTAATAACCTTCAATCAGAGTCTGAATTAAAGGATTCCTGCTTGGACTCTGAATTCACTATAGAACTTAAAGAAAAAGAGCTTCATAAACCGAAAAAGAGAAAACCGAAAGTCAAGCGAACGTATGGTAGGATAAGAAAAAATAAACATTCCTTTGCTAGGAGTTTACAGTCCTCAAACACTGTAAAAGAGAAAGTATCTTTTTTTCCTGGTCAAGTACTTGTACCAACACCAGTGCTTACTAGAGTAAGGGGAGATCGAGACAATGAGCAAGACGCACTCACGGTAAACCTTTTTAAAATACACGATGAAAAATATGAGGGGAGTGGACATAGCCTCTATAACGCAGCGCGTGACACTAGGATGTTTCAGAAATTAGGACAAGGTGAAGTAGGCGATAAAAGTACCGGCACTCAATCTGAAATATATGACAAAATATACCATGGCTTTAAGTCTCTGCTTCATACTACCTTGGATGCCAAGTCTGCTGCAAAGTCTAAAGGATCACGATCTTTACTAGATATGACGCTAAGAGCAATTCCTAAATATATTGTTGAACAGCAGGAACTACTTCAAATATACGTTCATGAGTCGGGGAGTAAATCAACTTTAGAATGCCGTGATATCTGTGGTGAAATATACGATGAGTTGGAAAATTTTGGAACATATGGATATGGATGGAAGAGATTGAGAATTGTAGTGCGCGCGCATGGCTTACAGGTTATTAGCGATGCCATCAAAGAGAGACTATTCGACTTGAAATCTTGTAGTACATTAATATCAATTTGCCTTCACAATGATGCTATAGAGGAGGCTCGATCAATATTATCTTCTTTTCTATCTTGCACAACTTTTTCGCGGCCTAAAGCTATTGATGAAGTACTCTGTGAACCACTTAATTTATTGCAAAGATTCTCAAAGCTTAGAAACCAGACATCTTTTTTTTACCGTACAATATCTAGTTTGGTATCGGAACGTAAACTGCCATTTGAATGGCTAGCCTCAAAGAATTTCGGAATTATCTGGACAGGATTAATCCAGGCGCTTGCGTTAGACTCGTTAGAGTACGAGACATTTGATTTCTGCGAAATCGCATTCTCTTTATTCTTAAATTATCCAAACATATCATTAGATCGCAGAGATTCTAAAAATAATATTTCTGAGCAACAAGGAACTATCGCTGACTTTGATGATGCAGTCAAAAATACTTTCTCTAGCCTCCTGACAATTTTAGTTTCAATTTCCATTTTGGATAATAACTCTGGATGTCAAATTTATACGAGGACTACGGGCTCAACTATTTGCAAATATGATTTTATTGTTTTATTTTTGAGAAAGTGTTTAGATTTTGTATCAACCCAAAGCGAAGTAAATGAGCAATATTTATTACTTCTTGTTGCCAACCTCTTAGCTGTTAAAGAACATAATCAGGTGAAGTCAGACAACCCTATATTAGATAGTCTATCAAATGCTTTGAAACATATTCAAAATAGTGATACTAAATTTTCTAAAGCTGCCATGTTCGTAAGTCAAGTGGCGCAGTGTTGTGGTAAGGGAACTCTGGGACTTGGGTTTGATTATCTTCAGTTCATCCATTTTCGTCTAAAGAAATTTGAGTCCGAATCAGCAACTACGAACTTTTTAAAGGGAATAATTGTTGATAGTGCATTTATCTTTGCACGAAAAGTGCCACGCCATCAACATGTAGAATACGCAGCACGCATGAACGCAACATATTTCATCCAGTCTCATAACGAGAACATGTTTTTGGCAAATCTGTCAGCGGGCAAAGATGATAAAAATATTAGTGGATTTCGGTGGGAAGAAGGGATTGGAGAATGGGTAACTGTGACGCCGGCAATAAGAAAATTAAAAAGAGAGTTTGCGGTTACCGAGCATACTGAATATCATTCATCACCTCGAAAACTACCAAATCTTCGTCGCAGTGTCATAAGTCAGGCTTTAACCTATCAAACCAATCAATTAAGGTGTGAGATAACTCCAGTCAAAGATCTTGCTACTGAAGATCCTATTTTAACACCATCTCAACCCCCTGAACATGAAATTTTACACTATGAATCACCACTCATACAAAAGTCTAAAAAAAACAAGGATTCGTTTCAACAAAATACTTTGTATTGTGTAAACAGATTATCATATAATAAAGTAATTACTTTTCAAAAAAAGCCGGAAGAAAATATGAGACAATACGATTTAGCAGATCATGGAATGATCATGTGCAATGTAGGAGTGTCCAAAAATGAAGAGTCTGTAGCTCTTAGCAGCTCACCAAATCCCTTTAATAAGTTCATTCATCATTCTCTATATTTCACAAATCACTCGCCATCTCGTATACATATCAACACACCATTGTCAGGCACTCAAATAAATGTCCCAAGTCTGTCAGCTTTAAGCTCAAACACTTCATTAGGTGAAAGAAAATTTTCCAGCTCTAGCTTATCTCAATATAATCAAACTTGGGATAATGTGTCAAGCTGTGAGAACGATGAAGATGAACTTAGCTTCTTGTCCAAATCCACTACCATAGATGAGTCAGTCTCGGATACTATATCAGAAACCTTTACGGATTCCAATATAAGAATGAGCTCCAGTTCTCAAGATTCGGTAAATGCAAATAAAAAAGACTCTCACTTCTTTGGGTATGACTTAGTCGGGAGAAAAACTCGATTAGAAACTATAAAAAAACGCCGTTTTTTTCCGAGAAGAACTCGAAGTTCTCAACGTCTCCTTGAACAACAGGTTGGAAGCGAGGATGAATTATGTATATAAATAAAAAAAATCTACAAGGCTTTAATACAAGACCTTTGTGAGATAACCCGTCGTTGGAGCTTAATGTCGACAATTTTTTCTTGTATTTTTTTTTTTTTTCACTATGATTCTCAATTAAATATTTATTAAAAATTTGAATATATCTTATAAATTTGTTTGAATATCAAAATTTCATTGTAACATTTATTATTCAAAAATTCATGCAGTTTGCTTTTAAGGTAGACAACTGCGGACACCCAAACTCAACCGGGATAAAGATCCGAGAGAATCAAACACCTGGATACCATATCTCAAAATAGTGAACCATTTAGATTGCTGCTCTATGTACACCTCCATACTGTTTGTACACTGCTGCTAAAATCACCTATTTCGCTACAAAATAAGGGAGCACCTTTCTTTAGCTTGGCATTTTAGATCTCCTTTTTAGCTGCTGGACATGTCGGATCTTTTTCACATAATTTGATAGAATACTCCAGATATAGCGCACGCTTTTGCCGTGGATGTAACAGGCTCTCTCTACTGCGACAATAATTTCCTATTGACAGCATAGGCAGCCGCATCTTCGACAGCTTCATGTCCTTCATGTTCGCCATTCACGACCTAGGAGCCCCACATGTAAGATGCAATTAAACACTAATTCTTAAAACTGGGGACATGCTAAACAGTTAGACATCTTATGTAGGCCTCTGTCTTTGTTCTCAAGTTTTAAACCGTAAATGTAATTGAGCCAAATCTTGCGGATTTCTGGGTCGGGGTTTTTTTTTTAATATTTTTTGGTGGAGGCGCAAGACTGAGTGGATAACATTGTACTTTTGCAAACAACCCGATCGAATCCTCTGCAGCAGCAAGAGATACGTACACAGCAGCCGGTAGTGCTTGTAAGACCAAGATGCAGTATAACACATTATTGGATATTTGTGGTAGGCCGGCAAAGCTTTTGCAATGTTTGCCCAGTCAGTCTTTTTAACTTCTTTTTTATTTATCAAAACTATCAGCCAATCAAAGTGGGTAATTCAAGGAGTGGTATACAAATAGCATGGATAGGGTGTACATAAAGTAGCGGCCCCCATTTATCGTAGTTTTAACAAAGCGAATATGTATCTGGCCCACACCCCCACTGTTTCTTTCAAAATAAATCTGACATAAGCTAACTAACTGATTGTCGGAAACCACCATAGCACAGGGAAAGAGTAACTTACAATAATTCACTTTGTTACGATAACTGTTTAATGTGGCACTTGCGCTAATTAATGCTGTGACTACATTTTATTAGGGAGACTTTAATTTTCACTCATCCGTTGGTCTATTAGGGGTAGTCAAACCCATAAAACCAAAAAGCAGTATACTACTTTTGCGTACTCTCACGAGAATTTCAATTTTTCTCTACACTTGAATTCGAGGCCCAACATCATTATTTTCACATGGCAAAGTTGGAATTTAAAATTATTATAATTACTGTTATTTGAGATTATTATTTAGTGAAATTTTTGTCATTAAAATATACGTAGGAAAGCGAAATTTATGAAGGAAACGAGGAGCAGCGATTTTTCTGCTCGCAGAATCAAAGTAGAAAAGCTAATTTCTGCGGATTAAAACCTTTTTACTTTCTAAAATTTAGATAATAAAGTATAGAGATGAATGCGATGGTTATATAAACTGATAATAATTTAGTTTGAATAAAAATTGTTGTTTGTTTTTGATGAGGAATTTGATGACAGATCGTGCATGAAATTCACGTGTTGCAGGGGTATGAAATACGGGGTTGTACGCAAAAATAGTATACTACTTTTGCATTCTATGGGCTTGACTACCTCTATTGATCAGATTTAGCGTGATATTTGTTGCCCCGCACTTAGTCCAAACTCATTGCTCAACAAATTTATTTCCTTCTGTATATAGAGCACCAAATAATCCTTCGCCTGAACTGTTACTATATAATTGGACATCTCCCTTGTCAATCGCGGCTAGGGACTATGACGCTGTTTATTGGGCTTGGCAACCAGTTGATACTACTAACTCTCACGTTCAAGGTGATGAGCTTGAAAGATGAGCTGAAGAAAGTAACTTTTCATGTTTAATCATAGGTGAAACAACTCATAGAGCAGGAAATACTCTAGACCTAGTATGGACAAATATTCATGGGGCTCATGCTTGGGTAGTTCATGATGAATGCATCAATAATGATCACCTACCTTTATGTGGCTCAATTTCAAATCGGTTCTGGATTACAGCCGAGATTAGCCGTCCGATTCGCGTTACTATGAAAAAGATGCCTAATTTGCAGAAATTGTCTCTCAATGGTTCACCTCTCTTACTACTCTTGACTCTCATGGGATCATAGAAGACTGTCCTCAAAATCTTTGTAGAGTACTGAAAGAAGCTGCTCAAGAAACTGACACTCGATCAAATCAAGGTAGTGGTAGATCTGTGCCCTGGTGGACACCAGAATGCAAATTTGCATGCCTTGACTATCAAGACTCAGTTTCAGAAACTGAGCATAAAATACGTGCGAAAAAGTACCGCACCATAGTAGTCTCGTCAAAAAGGAAATATTGGAGAAGACAAGTGGAAGGCATCAGTTCCAACTCAGATGTCTTCAAGTTCATGAAGTGGGTCTCCCCTAGGCATTCAAAAGATACCTCTACCCCTTATTCACGAAAGCAAAGTTGTTTCGGACTAAGCTGAGCGTGCGAAAGTATTACGAGACAATCTTCTTGCACGATTTCAGGCCGCTGATGATAACCCCATCTGCAATATATCCGAAGAGGCCCACATTCCTTGGATAGAAAAGTTAACAGAGGCAGAAATTTGAACTTGTACTATCGATTGCGCCAACACTAGTCCTGGCGCTGATGGAATTTCTACGGAGCTCATTCCTACCGTCTTTAATAGACTGTCATGTGTAAACAAGAATTATTTGGAGATTATCCTCAGACACATGTTTGAGTCAGTAAAGATTATGATAATTAATGGACGAAGAACATATATAGGATAGAAAAATTATCCCAATATGACAGATAAAAAAAACAAGCTTTTATTCTTAAGACCATAGAATCTTATATATAATTTATTCGCGTTCTATTTTCACTATTTTAAATCGACTTTATTTTATCTTATTAGATGTACCTTTCTAATCTAAATAGAATTTGAATAGTTATGAGCCTGGGAGCTTCATTACATTGAGGAAAGATTTTCCAAAACTTGTTGAAAATTTTCGATATATATTTTCTCTTTACTTTTAGCTAGAACCGACCACGAAAAAAATATTTGGAGAAGTGAATTCCAATAAAATGCCAAAAAATGCTGGAGGATTTGATGGGTGGCATCGTGTTATAACGGATAAGGCGGAGCAAAGACCTTATCGAAACAAATAATAATATCTGTAACGGCTTGTAAGCCTGTGTTGGTCCTGTAGCCTACGATGGTAATCGCAGTCAATGGATTAATACGAACTCACTGCCACGTGACTATTAAGACATAAATATTATGGCATGATGTGTAATGCTAGGATATGAGGTATCATCCATGTTTGGTGTAACCCATAATGTTATTAGCACACCCCTCAGTTACTAAGTGCACGAGCAAGCTTGAAGATAACCAGAAAATTCTGGATTTTGCGGGCAGAGCAATAAACCCCTCTTTGTATATCATTTACTAAGTTACTAAATTATGGTGAATATTCTAGAACTCACAAGGCAAGTATATAACTAGTCTTTAGATCCAGATTAGTGAGCCAGTGAAAATATAAACTACATTTTTCTATTTGAATGCTCAAGCTTCAGTACTCAAACCGTGACAATAACAATGTAGATTCAATATTAAAAGTTGTACGGCCAATGTTACCTGGTGATGATGCTTCAACGCAAGAAAATGCTCTGGGAGACGAAAGAGCGCCAATTTATTTTAATTCGCGGAAGAGCTCAACAATTATTGGAGTTTATGACTCAAAATATAGAGCCAAGGCTCTATGAACGGATAGTTACAACAAACATGTTTCAAAAAAGAAGACCAACATCTTTGTATCGTGTAGTGAAGAAGACTTTGAATGCTTCTTCTAAATCTGCAGAAGATGATCTTCAAATGAGAATTGCCAGATTTTGAGCGAAGTTCAAAATTTGGCAATTATTGGTGTTTGGGTAAATAGTTGGTTAGTTACAACTTGAAAGTATTGCAAAGGCGAGTAATTACACTCGGTCCAGTGATATAAGTGATAGATTGCACGCTGTGCTTGGGCATAGGTCTATATTCTTTGCAATAAGCGTCACATCATATACATAGATGGGTTCCATAACACTGTGTCAGCTGCTGGGCAATCTAGACTTTTTGAGTCTAAACTAATAGTTTTGATTACATAAGTGCGCAAGAAATAGATCACGTTTTTCGACCTCAAATGTCCCTTGCATTGAACAGTCAAGAGGAAGATAAATTAACGGATAAAGCACAACCAAATAGCAAGAAAGGCGACAATAGCAAATGTGCACGTGGGAGCCGTTATCATTCGATTAAAAATGTTTTCCCTTTAATCGTAATATCCGTCCTGAAAATTTGGTAGATCGTCGACCTAATATCATCAAGCAAAAATTATATGAAGATCTTATGGACCCCATTAAAAGAAAAGAAATCGAAAAGGATTTGGGGCATAGAATACCACCTGAGCTGCTAAAGAAACCTACTAATGACTCTTCTACAACAGCAATTATTACTGAGCTAAATGAAAATACGAATGTAAATGAAGATTGTTACATCCAATCAAATTATATGGTTGCACTTGCATCTTCCGAAGTATCTTTACCATGCAAAAACTGGCGGGTTTTTGATTCTGGATCAGGAAGACATATATGTCACCAAAAGAATTTGTTTTGCCGCTAACCTCAAAGCAAGTGATCGCAATAGGATCTGGGAATTGTGATGTTGAAGGTGTTGGATCGGTTATTTTAGTGTCACTACTCCTGTAGGGAAAGAGGTACATAGGATCGAAAATGTTTTTTAAAAATATGAAGTATAGCATTTGCAACAAGAGTATCAACTGTACGAAAAAAAAAAAAAAATCGGCTGATGTTGTTGTAGGAGCCAAAATCACCGAGTTATATGATCGAATATGTGAGGGATTCTTACTAGCAAAATCCAAACGAATTGTCTCCAGGATCCCCGCAAATAGAGGTAAAGACATCTGGAATAGAATGCATGTTGATTTGATTATTTTTTCAAATGCATGGAATGGCGATAAGTACGCACTACATGCTTATGACGCCAAAGGTCATGGACATTTAATTGAAACTCTTGCCTCCAAAGACTAATTAAGCTGTGTAGATCTATTATGTTTATGATTCAAGAATTCAAAAATGAGAGTAGAATTATCCAATTTTTACATAGCGATAATGAGAAAGGATTCGATCATCAATTTCAGCACATGCTTTAAAGTGAAGGGTCATATTTGAGCCTAAAGTAAAGTACACTTCAGAGCAAAACGGTTTTGCTGAGTCTTCTGGCAATAAGATTTACGTAGTGGTCCGTGCCTTGAGGAATCAGTCAGGTTTTCCTAAAGATTTATGGCCAGAATTGGTGCGTACAGCTGTTTATAGAGAACAGAGCGCAAAAGTAGATGCAACTTTGAAGTCATCGAGTTTAATTTTGGCGAACTCGCCTATGTAGACTTCCCATTGATTGTCATCTTTAAAATTGAACATAGTGAACTCATTTATTTTGCTTTTTATGAAGTCATTGATGAGATCTTGCTTTTTTCTGAATACGGGTTTTGGATTTTGTTTCAGCTGCTGATAATTGGTCCATATCTACAAGGCGCGCCTAATACGAGGGTTGTAGAGATAAACAGTCCAAACATAATAAATGTAGAAACTTGTGGGTGTGTGATGGACGCAAATCAAAAGCATTTCTCAGGGACGAATCAAAAGACATCTCTCTTCACAGAATTCTGATCAGAACGCGAATTTGAATCTATATTTTAAGTGTCTTAATAAGATCAAAATCCTTGTTAAAAAGTAGGGTGTTTTGAGAGTAGTTCTGGCTGTCAGTAATATTATTGCTGTTTCTCTCAGAAACTATTAATGGGAATAAAAACTCTTGAATCCCAGAGTATTATCGATGATAGTAATTTTTTTCGTAGCGTTCTTGAACATACAAAAAAATTTAAGTCGTCTTTTTTAAACCTGATCTAAGTTCCTCCTTTCAATTAGCGGGACGATTTTGATCATGAAAAGCTTTGATCTATCTTGAATCTTGTGATTATAGAGTTTATGACCAGTCCAGTTAAATGTCAAAAACGTAATACCTCTTGAAGTTACTTTGTTTGAATTAACTTTCATATGAGGTAAAATTATGATGAGGTCCTGGTTTTCAAAGCTAATAATATAGGCTACCTTTAACTCTCCTTAATCCAACAGAAGTATAAGGATTTGAAAACAGTGTTTTAGCTGAAAATTTGCACGAAGAAAGAATTACCGGTTTTGAAATTTAGAATGCGTTTTTCTACCTTTTTTTTTCAAAGCATATTCTTATAGAATATACTCGGTCTGATGTCCGGACTCCGAAAAGAGATTGAATCTGCATAATTTATTTCTTAAACCAAGCTATAAGGCAATAAACATCAAATGTAATTTTTTAACCACTCAACATATCTATTAACGCCATCATTGGAATTTCTCTAGTTATTCATGAGTATTAATGGGTTTTTTCCCAGTACATTATTATACGTCTTGTCAGGATTTCGAACACAAAAGATTCCGTTTTTTGATATTTAAGCCATATTCAATCACATCATTTTCCGTCAGACATATTGAGTCCATGTGATGTTTAGAGAGAGACTCTGATTATGACTATCTACATGCACCTAAATTCACATTTACTTGTCTCAAAGAGACAAAATTGCACCTAAAAGTGAAGTATTGATTTCGTCTCATTCTCAGATGTCTCCAAGAATGACTCAGGCAAAGTAAGTATGATTTTTTTGACGTATTCACTTTTTTTTTTTAAACGTAATCCATAGTGTTGTATTTTCTGATACTTCTTGCATTCTAATACCGATTAAAGAGCTCAAATATCGTAGCCTTAATCATGGTTTGAATTCATAATTAGCCGCTAGAAGTTCAAAAGGAGTGGGAAGATAGGCCATGAAAAGCCGAGTTACCTAGTGTGTGGCTGGATTCTTCTCAGGGACATGGAATCAATGCGTTCGTTCTCTAAATACCAGAGTAAGAGCTTGTGAGCGTGTAAAATTTTTAAGCTCAGCCGCACAAAGCTCTACCTTCTTATTGTAAATATCAGCAAGCTAAAGTATTCAGCTTGGATCTTCCTGCCTGAATTCGTTGATTATTTGGTGTGGCCTAACACCACTCTTCGTAGCATTTTGGATTTTACAGATTTTTCCTTCGTCATGGCTCTTTTCCTATGAGCGATGTGGGTAGTGATATCAAGAGGACCGTGATTATGAATTTTGCAGCCTATCATAAGCTTCCAGACGCCCTTTTCCACTCGTGCAGTCATAATAAAACGGCACTCGGTCATTTTTGAAGCTCCATGCTTACGTTTCTTTGCATTAGAAGTTTTTATTTTGCCACCTCTCGAGCATCTTATTGTCAGAACTCCAACCTGAAATTCAATTCGCGAGGGGTCGTGTCATTTGGTACGTCTTTGACCAGAGAATAGCCATGCAGTATCGCATGGGCAATTAATGCATCCATAACGTCATCTGAGCCACCGTGAAGTTCAGAAAAAGGAGGGGCATCTAGCGAAAATAATTGTTGGTCTTTGTCGCTATCAGATATATCATTAATCTTATTAAGAGTCGATTGATCAGATTCCTTAGCTATTATTTAGTACTTTGCAAAATATATATGCTAATAGTACTATTTCTATGAATATTAGAATTAATAAACCTCTCAAATTTATAAGGGAAGTACTCACTTTTCAATTGTAAAAGCTTTGGATTTGTAAGGTTAATATATGAACTTATCTGTCTTTCCTGAAATTATTCAGAGTTTATTAATTTAATAAGTAGCCTAAAGTTACGGGCTTTAAATATTTGATATAATTATTGTCTACGGAGTTTATTTATATGCAATATTTACTTTTTAAGTTTCTACAGTAGCTAATATAGTAAGCCTAAAATGTGGGAAATACACCTCATCCCTGCGGGTATCAAAATAAGAAAGCCGGGTGTCAGCAGATGAGGTCTCCAACTAAAATGTTGGCTCATTTTGATGATTTTAAGTCAGAAAGTATCTTGAAAAGAGGAATTAGCAAAATCCAATCCAGGTCACTATGCTGATAAACTAAATTATACCGATATTTTTTGGCGAGCAGTGCAAATATATTGAGGCGATATTGATAGTTGAATGCAGAGAGTAAGGAATAGCGCGATATGGATTACGGGGTTGTGGCAGCGGCGTGTGAATGATCGATACTAGACGAGAGGCGAAGGGTCAGGGGGATTAGGACGAGAATAAAAGTGGGGAACTTATTTTGTGCATAAAAGTTATGCACATTCATTTTCCGGAGTATTTATCCTATCGCCTTCTGTATAGCGCTGCCAAGACACCCTGCGCTTGGTAACAACGTTGCCGCGCTCACTTTATTGAAAGAGCTTAAGTACAACTGGATGTAAGCTGAATTGTTCCTACTCAATGTCAAAGGCCACTCGCTTTATTGGACTAAATGGCATTATAATTTTTTTTTTCAAAAACGTGGCAACCACTGTAGTCCGACTCTAGGACCAAAGTGCCTTTGTGTTGTCCTTTCCCCGCCTTTTCAAGGATTGGGCGGGGCTGTTAATGCGCATTGTCTTATTTATATGTAAGATTTAGAATTCCATGTTATATTCCATACTAGACATCTCCATTACTTGACATACGAGAAGAAAGAAAAAGAGGGAGAGAGAAAGATAGAGATAGAGACAGAGAAGCTAAGGTGGTTGAATGATTGACTAACTTGCTTGGAGGAGGGAGTAGCAGGGAGAGAGTTGAAAATATGCGTAATAAATAGTGTCACCAAGCCGAAATCTCCGGATAGACCTTTCTCATCTCCCAAACCACTGTCTCTCACAAACACATGTATTCATGCACATTTTCTAGACAAGTGTCAATATTAACCTTACCGCCGGACCTGGGCAGTAAGCATTTGACTGAGAAATCTGCTAACTTCTGTCCTGATTAAGCTCAATCACAACTCTATTACACTTATTTTCTCCCATCACGCTCTGGGTCATCACTTCCCTTTCTCTCTATTCTAGTGAAGGGTTGTATATTTATGGGGGGCAGCTATATGATTTGTCAATTCACCTGTAAGTTCTGTCACAACGACGCGCCAAGTAAACACAACACTACCTCATTGAGTCCGTAATACAAACCTCAGTGAATAGCAGATCTTATTGGAAGGCAAATTTTTAAAGATCTGCTACTTGAATTCTTATCGGCAAATTTTGTGCCTGAATACTTCAACATCTGCTACACTTTAGTATTCGAACGAGAAAACATCTACAGTGCCACTCAGCGAATGACAGCGAGAGTCTGGCCGTGGATTTATTATCTTGACTTGATATGTGAGCATATAACTCAGACTACCCTCGAAATATACAACTTGACATAAAGTCGTGTCGCTGTCAATAATCAAGCCTCTACCTATACAACTCAAGACGCAGTTATGGGTCTCGCATACAATGTCTACCTCAGCTCCAACAAGATATATGGCTGTAAAAACTGCAAGACGCATTTAAGCAATCACGAAGATATAATTAGTAGGGTACGTGGAGAGATGAAATCTAAAGTTCATATTAAAACGTTTAAATTTCTCAATAATTTGTGCTTCAAAACTGTGGAATTTCCTTAATGGGAAAAAACCATGCTGACCATTGTTGATGATGACAGAATTTCCGTGGCCAACATGGCAAAGCCTTTCTCTTCTCTCAGGTTGTCAATACAAATGCTGGCGAACCTTCAGAGCGAAATATGACTACAGGACGTCATATCGTACGTGATATTAATTGTCGACAGTGCGGTGAATGTGTTGGCTGGAAATACGACAAGGCCTATGAGAGCAGTGAGAAATATAAAGAAGGTAGATTCATACTTGAGGCCGAATTATTGTGTAATGTGATCTAGAAAAGATTGTGAGCAGCTAAGAATGCTCGAAACCACAAGTATGAATATTGTGATGTCACCTCTCCTCTGGTTAGGAATTAGTTAGCGTTGAGGTGAGAAACTTTCATAAATCTTTTACTACAAATCTAATCTCTATTGAGATATTTTTCTTAATGAAAATAGCTTGTAGAATTTCCTTTGTATTTGATTTGAAGAATAAATATGTGAGGAAAGAATTGCCGGTTTTCTTCGTCATATCACTAAAACAATTACAGAAAGATTGAATATTTATAGTTAAGTTAGCAATTGATTAAAGACTGATCCATTCACTACTAGAAAAGTACTATTAATCGTAACGCTTACCACCGCTCCACCCTCTGGCAGCTCCATCTACTTATGCTCTTCATCTATTATTGACATCGTCCAATGAACAAATTTGGATATTTTTCATGTTATGACTGTAGATAAGGCTATATCTACACAAATTTAGTTGCTTCTACCAAGAAGTCAGATTCGGTCGGTATATCCTGTTGCCCCATATTTAGCGGTATTTCATTGAAATATCTCTCCTCTCCACGAAAGCAGACATCAAGAAATTAAAATTTGCCGATAGGAATTTACTTAAGTTTTCAAAATCAGCAGTCACCATCTTGCTTGTTGGACTATGTTATGTCGACAAAAACTTCATCAGATATTCTAGTACCAAAGTTAGGTTCTTCATCGAATCTAGAATCATAATGACTGCTATTTCGTATTTTATGAAGCGTTGTCGAGTGTAAAAGTCAAATACCCACGTTCTTCATCTCCTAGTACACAATATGTCTCTTTTCGGCCAATCCACAAGAGATATTTGGAACGATTTGATAATTTCTCAAAGAAAAAATTGACACGCCTATTGAGTCAAAATTATTTTAGAAGGAAAGTGTCACGAGCAAATTTTTACATGCCTAAGACTGGGAGGTATTACTGAAGATTTTTGCTCGCTACGAAGAAATCCTGGAAATCATCCCAATATTTTTTTAAAATCAAATTTTAAACCAGCAGTAGCTTTACGAGGATCGTTGCTTCACATTGCGAATGATTTTTTTTTTTTTTGTATTTTAAGATTAGTGCAAGTAATCAGAATCAAAATACTGCGACTAGTTGTTTAGGTCATGGACGATCAAGTCAATGAAAAAGGTCGAACTTGATCTTTCGTAAATGAGATTTGACAAATATAGTTAAATTTTCTACGCATATTTCACTTGAGTTCGATGAACGTGACTAAAAATCTCAGTACTCTAGATCATATGGCTTGACATATAAACACACCCCCGAACAGAGTTAGTTTCCACAAACATGCCCAAGAATTTGATCATATTACTAGGCTCTAGCGCTACGTGATTAAATGAAATAAATGAAATAAATATACTTTTAATTGAGGCTTGGTCTCAGGATTGCTGTGTGGATTAACTAGTTATTTTCTTGTAAATAATGGTAAGCTGTGGTACTAAGAATGATGAACATTTTCAGTATTTTGTCTGTTAGTTCAGGTATTTAACTATACGTAAAGATCAATATTTCGTTATCAAACACATAGAATATAGTTTTCTCGATTCCAGAGACGTTCAGAAAACCATCTGTTTCAAAACTTATATAGCGCATAAATTTTACTTGAAATTTTTTTTTTCGCTGCGCACACGTATCGAAAAAAGGCATTTGGTCTAGCAGATAAAACTCACACCTCCGAAGACAGCGCTTTTCAACTTTTGTCGAAAGCCACTGTAGTAAATCAAATAAGTGGACACATTATCAGACGTAATCATACACATCTATCTCCCGGGTGTACCTCACAAATCCGAGCTTAATCAGCTCAGAAAAGTCCGGCACCATCCCACGGACCACGCCATTGAGGTTTCTAGGTACCAGATAGTAGAAAGTAAATATGTAAATTGTAAATATATAAATATCTTAGTTACAAATTGTCTATGGATTCAACTATAACTTTAGTGTAGCAAAACCTTAGACTGTATGTAACTTATCTTTTTCTATGTGGAGATATTCTATCTATAAATGAAATCAATAATTCAACGCCAACCTGTAGACTACAATGTGAAATGTTAAAAGGAAATACAACACAGCTAGATTGTTACATGTTAGCTGACTGTTGTTGTTGTTGTTACTTTCAGATCCCGCTCGGCCCGACAACTATACCAAGCCTTCAACATAACTAGAATGGCTTGTAGCGAGCCCCTGTACAATCTTTCCAGGGGGGGAATCTGAACTCAGGAACCTCACCATCACAACATAATTTCTCGCATATTCCTACTTGAACATCGCACAACCGGAGTTAAATTTACATAAATTTAACTGTTCCCCCCAGTAACGATATCAAGAAAGTTCATGTACTTAATTTACACTGGTGTAATCAGAACAACCAATTACTTTTTGTTAACTTAGTCGTTCAATTCAATTCCACTTTCTACCTGATGAGAAAAATAGCATGCTTAATATGGGTATTCCAGTCATTTCTAGAACTTGGAGCTGCTCCAAAAGTGATCGTCATGGATCGGTACCATGCACAGAAAGGTGCAAGAGAAGAAGTGTTTTCAAATGCACCTACTTAACTTATTTATAGCATGTCAATCAATATACCCTTGCAAGGAGCAAGAGTGTGATCGGGAATGATGATAGGGAAGACTTTCAAGCTGCTTGGTAGGTAACTAACTGATGGTGCTTAGTTAACGAGTTTGAAGCTTCTTGGAATAAGTTCACCGTCAAATACTCAAATAGTTGAGCTCGACCAAATATGATACACCTCAAGAATGAATGGCCGGGAGAGGGTCAGAAGGAACGTCTTATTGAAGTATGGACAAATGGGCATCAACACTTTGGCATACGTGTCATCTCCCGAGCTGAGGGCGCACATGCTTACATCAAGCGATACTTTGGTGGCAAGTAGAGTAAAGGGGATATTTACTCTTCATGGATAAATATAAAACCGGCAGTTAATAATCAAATAGATGCTGTAATGAATCGCACTACTTTGAAGAGGGGATCGTATGGTTAGAGGCATTAATAAGAAACTTTTTGAAACACATCATTTTGGTGTGATTACTTGGCATGCCTAACGGCTTGTCCAGAAACATTTGGATCACGTTGAAATTCCACCGCGGTCTTGTACAGGCAACATCATGTGAATAATGGGATTGTCTTGCGCACTACCACATTCTAAAAGAGATTTTAGAATCGTATCAACGACCTCTAATTCTTCCAGATCGGTTTCTATCAGGGCACTACATCTCTGTAGCTGGCGGGTGTCATTAACTAGGACTTACCTATGGAATATATGGTAGACGTAGAGTCGCCTTAATGAAAAAACTAACACGTGCTCAATAAGAGCATAAGTCATAGCTTCGACTGGTAACTTTAGAGGACTTTGAGACTACATCAAATAGTAGTAGAAATGATATTTTAATTTATGATATTAATCTTGGGATATGCCAATATATCATGAGATATTTTACATTACTATCTACCCTCTAATCAGTTAGTTCCTCAAAACTTAGATCCTGGCTTAACCAAGTAATTTTGGCTGAACCGACTTGGTTTGGTACTAATAACTTACTACTTGGCTAAATTTCCTAGGAATTAAGTTATTCCGAGGGATTTATTTTATGGAAATCAAACTACGTGTGCCATCTATCTAGGGCAATTTGAGAACCAGAAATGCACCTAACCTCACGTTGGGTACGATTATAAAGTGTCTAAAGAGATTCAAGTCTTTCTCCTTGGAAAGATCAAGAAGAGAAATGACTCTACACTGTGATTTGAGCTTTTCTACTGTGCTAGTTTCATGATTTGTTTCGTCAACTGTCTCTTCATCTTCTTTACCTGACTGTTATACTATTTGAATAATTTGATTATCACTCATTTCCTCGGTTTTCTTCTACTGGATCGAAAAGAAAATTTGCAATTAACATTAAATTTTGGACGGCTACTTAGTAGTATCTTGAAACCCGACTCAATTAACTCTTCGTTATCTTCCAAATGCCGTGGGAGTGGTTATCTTGGAATAGAAGTTTTTCTAAACGTTTGTTTTCATTATCGTTGTTACTGAGGGTTTTAATTGTATTATACTATCGACTTTCAGGGACAGTGAACGTTTCTAGCCCCGACGTAGTTACAGATTATAAGCTGGTAAAAAAATTAAAAAAAAAAATTGACCAAGGAACTAATAACTATTGAAGGGATCTCTTCGGAAATTTAATTAGTTACCTTACTCCTTTTGCGCCAGTCAGATAGAAACTAGAAAACTTTTACACCTTAATTGAGAACTCAGTGTGGAGAAAAAAGAAATTAAAGGAGGTTTTATGGGGCAAATTCAACTACAAAAATGGCTTATTTGAGCTAGGATTGCAAAATAATAATCGCCTCTCTATGGGGGGATGTCATTAGGCCTTAAGAGACACAATTAGCTGCGATCTACGTGTCAATTCGGGGTTATATTTACTGCTCTGATGTAGATTCATAGTTATATATATATATATATATATATATATATATATATATATATATATATTCTTTTCAAGGTCCTAGGTATACGCCCTGCTAACTAATTGTTGGACAATTTGAGACTTAGTTGGATTTTTCAGAGAGAATCAGAATTGATTGATCGTCCTTGATGAAGGATCTCATCTATCTTTAAAATACAAGTTCGCTCCTCCGCCTTCGGTTGATGGCCCTCTCGCGCATGCCATATTAACTCCTCCTCGCGTAGTACAAAAACTTTGTACTCTAATCTTAAACATAATTTACGTACATGGTGAGATTCAAAGATAAGAAAAAGTGACATGCAAACGCAAATAATAATGGTATGGAATAACAATTCGTGGATGAAAATATTAAAATATTAAAATATGAATGTATGTAGTTGCGGGATGTTTGAAGCGATGTGACCTCATATCAATTACTTGACATTTGCTTAGTCAAATCCAAGAGCCTTGTATAATTAACTTGTAATTACTAAATGTATAGTCTGACACTAATCTTACTACATACACAACTGTGTGGAAGGTATATCTGCACGCTGTCGCCAGGTTCGGGTGTTATGTCCTGTCATCTAACACACACCGCACTTGCGTCCTAGTCCCGCCTCTGCTGTAGCAGCTTCCACACGTTCAGAGGTGGAAGGCAAGGGCTGAGTTGATCTGCTTGGCCGACCTCGTCCACGTATGAGCTGAGGCTCCTCGATCACTGGGAGGTTACGTAATTTTCGTATGCCATCAAGCAGTTGTCGCTTATGGTAGTTTGACGCCTCCGCATGGTAAACTTCCTGCAGCCTACAAAGCTCGACTTCAACTGGTGCAGGGGCCGGAGCGATTGGCATTACAGCAAGTGCTGGTACCCGTGCCTCCAACCACAATTGTCGATCAAAGTCGTTGAATTGTAGTTGTTCAGTGCGTCCTCGGAACTGGTGCGTGCGGGATATCCATTGTTGAAGCGAAAAGACATTGGCAAATGATATCGTTATCGCGTTGCTTGAGCTGCGACTCTGCTTGACGCAAAGAGTGAACCGAAATCTCGCCTGTTACAGCTACAAACATTGGGCCCATGCAAAGGTTCGCGTCCTCACACACCCTGGCGTGTTGCTTTTGAATCTTTGTCAATTAATCGTCACAAGCGACATTGATTACTGTGTCCGCTGTCAAAAGATCTCTCAAACAATTTTTGAAAAAAAAAAACAGACACGCCTTCGAGATATTGCAGCCGAAATTTACCTGTTGACACAGCAATCCAAGTCTTTAGTGCCGCGAGGGCACTCTCCACTCGTGTCTTATTTATGTGACCATAATGCTGCACATCCCGCAACCAGGCAGCAACAAATCTAAAATTATGACATATATGAGAAGGCAATAAAACATCATAGAGTCTATAACGGTATTGACCTTTTCTTGAAACATAGCCACGTCGGTGAAAGATAATGCCAGACGTGCATACGTGCACCGGGATCAACTTCTCTAGATCGCTGGCTCGTCTGTAGTATTCCTGCTATGTAGGAGCGTTTATTAGCGAACTTCACGCACGAGTAAAACTTTCGAAGGTCTCGTTAGCGAATGAGGCCTTTTGCTTTGCATAGCATATGTGTTTTTTTAATGTGCCATCTACACAGAAGCACTTTGCTTGCATGAAAAATCTGTGCAAACGCTCCTGTGAGACTCAAGTCTCTATCTGTAACAAAGACAGGACTACTGGTAGCGGTATTGCATAGTTGGAGCGCATTTTTAAGTTTTTCAATTGCCCATTGGTAGTCAAACTCTGTTTCTCCGCGCAGAAAGCAGTATGCCAATGTGAAAGTTTGGTGTGTAGAGGTATCACCAACAACATGTAGCAATGGGATATTGTACCTGGAAGCAAAGACGCGTAAGATTTATATCATGCACACCTTCAATCGGCGGGGCTCCTACTTGTTTGTTTTATATGTCGCAACAAGCAGCCAAATTTTGCCCCGACTTTAGTTGTGACAGGTTGTTACGGCGGAGCTTGAGAGTACAAGAAAATGCATTAAACGCTTTTGGTCGTCGTATTGTACCTCGAAGGTGTTAGTTGTTGAGCCAGCTAGCCCATCTAATGGTGTGTCTAAAGGCGTACGTCCGGCATGAAGTTGAGCGCATTGCTGCCGTCGGACGTTGTATAGATCCGGCGCGGTGGCATACAGTTCTGGATTATTCTGGCGCAGCGACGTCAAGATCTGTTGTGGGTGGACTCCAGCCCTGCTAAGTGCAACAGTAGACTCCTGCCCAGCTTCTGTGAAGGTTCTTTCCTAAGGGGTGTGCGGCGGGGTGCACGAATGTAGGGTGGTTGTGTCCTGCGTTCACAACGCGCACCTGCCACAAAGTGTTGTCTTCAGGACCTGTAGTTCTCCGTATAACTACAGAAAAATGACAGCCAGTTTTCCGACTGGCCGAGTAGCGGCCTGAACTTCTGCTTGCAAAGGAGCCGCTTTTAGAACATGGCAAGAACAAAGCCTTTACAGCACCTTCCTTCCTATTCCTAACCCTCTTGTGACACTTTTTTGTTAATTCATAGCCTTGTTCTCGGGCGCAGAGCTGTACCGCCTCTTTAGCCTTTTCTAATGTGCTTTACATCAATTGAGGCAGTAGTAGAAGCGTAGTTTTTGCAGACGACATAGCGACGCGATGCGGTGGTGATGATTGTAGTGAAGAAGTGACGTGTAAGAGTTAGTAGCAGGTTGTTGGTGGTCGGAGTGCGGCAATGATACCGCTAAAAGAGTTGATGGTGTGGCGCGGTTTTAATTAGAGAATTCAACAAATTACAGTGGGGTGGGCGCTCCCGAATGGTTCTCTAAATAATAATATATCCATGAAATAACTATGAAATACTTTAAGACCTATCTGTGTGTGCACACAACGTTCGCTAGTCGCTTAGAGCGTGCGGAAGCAAAGAGCGCTATGAGACTTTACTTTAACATGGCGTACTACCCGACAAAAAATTCATTCACCTTTCCAATTAACTTCAATTCTCGAACTCAGCACCTTCAATATTTAATGTGATTCCTTCATGTAGAAAGAATCATTTGACCATTACTCCAGATGAGAAATCACGTATGGAAATGGCTGTCAGCTGGATCATAGATCCAGAAGCTTCTAACCCCCACACTGGAAAAGCTCATACTGCTAAACAGGCCTGCCGTGTCTATCACCTAGAAGAAGCTCAATATTGAAATCTCATTCACAAGAGGGCCTAAAGACAATGAAATTAGCTCACAAGTGAGTTTGAGACGTTACCAATGAGGGGTGGCAGCAATAAGATCCTTAGCCCTGCTCAAGAGAAGGTGATTTGCGAGTATATAACTAAGTTATCGACGAATGGAGAGCTAGGGGTCAATAGAGAGCTCATCAATAGTGCTATATGTTCCCTTTTAGCCAAGGAATCACCGCCTAGGGAACCTCCATTTAGTTCTTGACTCTTAAAACGGTGGAATTCACGAAAAGATATTTTAGGTTTGCATAAGATTAGAACCAGACTAATGGCTCAAGCACAACTAGAGTCATATTCTCCTTATGCTATCAAGCAGTGGTTTTTGGACTACCGCTAATGATACAAGATTCGGAAAAGCAAAAAAGCAAAAATAGTTTGGAATATGGATGAAACTGGGGCTAGAATCAGTTGCCCATCAAGTTTATTACCACACTCAGATCCCCAACATGCTCTTAATCAGCTTATTGATAATAAAAATTCCCGATGGAAATCCTAGGATATGCTAGGAGAGGTAAATATTGCTGTGAAGAGTATATACCCTGATCCCGTATCCACATCAATTGAATCAAAGTGTGATGGAGAAGATATAAATAAATACCACTCATGCAATGACGGAGCCTCAACAGCAGACTCGATTCTATCAGGTTCTTCATTAGATTATGAACCCGACTTTTTAGAACTATCATCTAAAGATCTATCTAGCTAGACTTGTTAAATGGATATCATGCAATAGTGACATGCAGATTTTACTAATAGAACAGGTACTTTCATCAACAGATCTACGTTTTTATATCATGGAAAAGTGGTGTGTTAGTGTTGATTGGTAATTTAACATGATTATGGCAACCTGATTGTATATATACAAAAATTTGTAATCAACAACGGTCGTCTAGAAAATCTATCAAATATCGCAAACAAGATATTTTCCTAAATCCACCTAACTTCGACATACTCTTTCAATATCAAACCAGAAATTTCTAAATGGTGAGACTAAGCTCGTCATACTTTACGTGACAGACATCCTAGAAATTCAAGACCTACAACTTTTCAATCCTACTAGCCCGGCAATAGACACTTATAAAATCTCTCGCTTGGATCTATCAATGACCGTGTCTTATTCTTCAACTGAAGAAGCAATAGAAGCCGAGAAATCTTACGCAAAGGCAAATTGTTCTTGTTTGAATACTCGACGTACTCAAAGGATCGGAAACAAAGCTGGTGGCATGATCAAACATAGAATTCTACAATTTGTTCATAGTGGTAAACCATCTAGTCAAGCTAATGTGAGAAGTATTGCTCATTACGACAAGATTGCCCGTTCCTTCATATATCTAAAGATGATGAAAGTGGAATTAGTTGATCTGCAAATATTGCCAATGCAGAACATAATCATGAGGCTGTAGATAATGTTGCTGAATATCCATCTGCAAGATGTCTCGCTGAGGCAGAAGTTGAAACTGTCCATATATTCAGCAGTATCAGGGTAAAACATCGTATTGTAATAGAGGCTCTTAACCAGCAAAACTCGAGTAACTTGTCAACTCGTCAATACATTTACAATAATAAAAATTTAAAAAAAGAAAATTTCTTGATGGTAGATTAGAGAAAGAGGCATTGCTAGAAATATTACTCATGCAGGATATTCAGCATGCTTACAAACGTGACCAAGATGGAAATTTCAATTGTCTTTTCATCAAGCCAAAAAGATGTTTCTTTTAGATAGTACCTATAAAACTAATCAGTATATAGTGCCTTACTGCACGGAACAGGTGTAAGTGCAATCAACTAGACATTCACAATTTTTTTCTGTTTCATGCATCAAAAAACGCAGGAGTATTACACATGGGTAATGCATGAGCTCGAAAATTGCTATGTGGCGACAATAACAGGGTGATATTCTCTTATAATGTTTGATTTTCTTTATCATACATTATTAGTTGCCGTGTCAACAATAGTATGAATTAAATAGTCTATCCATCCCTTTTAGAGGCACTAAGCAAGGACTTACAGGGAGCTGGCCTATCGATAGTAAAGCTGACATAAGCAGCGCTAGAGCACTATCTGGCTCCACCAATCACAATTAAGTTCAAGGGTGGGAGGGGGGTGGTAGTAAAAGCACGAAAAAAGTGTAATTCAAATACCGATTTCTTTTGTAAATATTAATACGAAAAAATATTAATCTTACAACAATTTATCCCTGCTAGTGTGGGTACGTCATGACCAGAGCTTTTATTGACCAGTAGAAAAATTCTCGTTGTAGTTCAACGCATATGTACTATCAATACTTTTTGTCACATATTATTTGCAAACTAGAATGCTTGAGATTTGAATATTCTGTTGATTTTTTATTTAATTTTCTTTAGAGACTTCTATCAACATCAATGGAATCTAACGATATGAATCTTGATAAACCGGAAAATCACTCGGAAAAAGATACGTTGCTGGTGTTAGATAAAAAGACGTTTGCAGCAGTTATGCAGCAAAATACTCTTCTGGCTTCGAAAGCTGAGAGAAAGGTTCCTGGACAGAGTGAAATGAAGATTAATATACCAGGAAAGATTCTGGAATTGATTTTCTTGCTATCAAAGCCGTTAGATCTAGTTCTTGTCTCACTTTTTCTTTTAATTCATTCTGTGCCTTCTTTTTTCTTTTTTTTCCTACTTGATATAACAATCTTGATAAGTTCCCATTCTCGTCATGAGATAAATCTCGGCGAGTGCTGGTCTCTAGTCCCGCCTCAATTGACCTACTTGGCCAGATAGTTCCGAAGGCCTCTTTATTATTCCTTTTCCTTTAAGGACGCACTAAGAGATCTCTTTCTCTCCATCCTTGAATCTCTTCATCTGTTAGTTGCTCATTCTGATCGATAAGCTAGCGCCTGTCACAATCCTCACACAGCAATCTTCTGTTTTTTTGCAAATACTCTCTAAGGAGATGCTTCCATGGTAGACCGTATTGCTTTGAAAAATTCGTGGAGCAAACTGATTGACTTCCAGTATTTTGCTCTTAATCATTTAGCTTTAGTTCTCGCACAATTAAATTGATCCCTTTGAGTGTGATAATTTTGTTGAGGGATTGTAATACGGTAACTTTTTGGAGGCTTCAGAACGTTTTGTCAAAGAGTTTACCTTTTTTACATCAAAATTTATTTCTGCCGATGTATTATCTCTTATATAAATTTACACAGACATAATTATAAGAAATACATTATTAACTCGATTTTATGACATTATCTTTCAATGTTATAACTTCTCAGAAAAATTTCAAAAATTTCAAATTTATCATCCTTGAGACAATGTCTTTAAATGCGACAACTTTGCCCCAAAATGGTGCATTATCATCCGTTCCTACATCTTTTAATCCGGAACAACCAAGCTAGGAATATGTACCTACCATCACCTATCTAATTGAGCTCACTTCTCTTTATTACAACAATGCGAGGGAATAATTAAGCAAATTTCCAGACGATAGCGGCAACGGTTTTGCCCGCTCGATTTCATAAATCAGAATATCAAAATACAACGACAATCGTGTCTTTTCGAGAGTTTATTTACGTTGTGGTCTTGGTCGAGGATACGAGGAAAAGTCGGTGTCTAGAAAGAGAAAGTATAGATATAGCTCTAGGATGACGAATTGCCCATGTAAAGCTACCTTCTTTCGTCTCAAGGAGCGCGTAGTGTGGACTCTTATGGTTACAAATAAATCACCGCCATAACCATAAGCCAAGCGAAGAACTTTCACTTTCTTAATTCCAGAAGCTTGTTGAGGAGCCTTGCAAATCATTGCGGATACTGTCCGATAAGAGGCTACACCAGGCCTCATCTCAACACAACTTCTCGAACGAAGCTATCGCACTATTATGATAGATTTAAGCTTAAAGAGAGATCTTTAGGCGAAGAAGCTAACATTTATGCACTTTTTGATCAGCTTGAGAGGGACTTTAGGGTGAGGAAGCGCATCTAGTCTTTTCTCACATTCTACCGATAGTGAGTATTCAATACAATACATTTTTTTATTGATATATAGTATCAGTTAGAGACCGCTTGGAACATCTTATTTTCGCCCACACGTATTCAATTGAAATGTTAAAGGAACATACGCATGTTCTCATACCTGACTACGTCTATAAAACTAATGCTCACAACATGCCTTCCCTTCACATCGTAGGCACTAAAAGCATTTAGTTAGTCTACAAAATTGCTTTTTTATTTCTTTTTAATGAGCAAGAGCTAAGTTATAATTTTGTCATGAAAATTTTATATGAACTGTTCACTCTCTTAGGTCGTCCACCGCGTTGTTTGATTACGGATGATGAGAAGACACTTCAAAATGCATTAATAACTTTCTTACAAGAAGTACCTTAACGACTATATCATTGAAATTTGTCAAAAAAAATTTAGAATTTAGAGTGTATAGCAGGTGGCCTCTTATGCCAGCCATAGAGCAAGAGCAAAGAGTACTTGTAGAATGCTGAGAGACATTCCAAAGAATACTTCAGGTCCTTCGCTTGACCAAAATTAAGGATCTCTTTGATTGAAAATGGAACCAGCTCGGGATGAAATATCACCCTGTTTCTCCTTTAGTTACAAACTACATCAGAAATTATATTTTGCCACGACAGCTTGAGTGGTTTGACAGAAATTGTCAGTATAGGCTTTCATTCGGCCAGACCTCTACGTACCCTTTAGAGGGGTCTCATCAAAGATTAAAGTCTTTTCTCAAGAACAGAAAAAGCCATCCTTTTGCATATATTCTTTAGTATAAAATTGTTCCTTTCCATTAGTTTTTGTTTTTCATAGTTGTTAATGTATACTGAAGCGATCATGTTGAATTTCGCGATAATCTTACATTTCTCTCTGTAAACAGCAAACGAGGAACACGGAGAGCACAAGTACCGCTTTTCTACGTGATGTCACACTAAGAGATTCGCCGAAAATCTGGAGCCGATGATATGAATATTGATATTCTAGAAAGCCGGGTCTCTCTCACTTTCATCGGAACTATACGAGCAGATAGTTCCGCGCCTACGTCCGCAGCTGTTATAATCGGGAAATTATAAATGTCGTATTTTCAGGGTACCCATATATAGCACTAAGCCTTATTTAGACTCGCTCACTCTCTAGTTCTTTACCCATGTCATAACCTAACCCTATTTAGTCAGCTAGAGCTTTCTGCTAAATGACTGCCTACGAAGAAAGTGATCGATTACTCTCATCAACTTCACATTTATGGCGGGAACACTTGATGGAAGAGTCATATTCAGTCATGAAGTCAAGCGAACAAATAATTGTTCTGAGAACTGGATTTAAAAGAAACAAACCATCTTTCTGTTACAATGAAAAACAAAAGACACTAGAGAGCTTGAAGTATGGACGTGGAACGAAGAAAATACCGGCATTTAGTGTTACGGGATTTACCCGTATGAATAACATCGACTTTGCCAATGTATTTCATTAGGGAATGTCTGACATGTAAGTGTGATAAAGTTAATACAGAATAATGGAAAGTTATAGATTTTGGTTTTATGTGTGTATTATATAAATAGCACATATTCAGCTTTTTTATATATTTGAACCATACCTGGACTTGCAAAAAAAGAAAAAAGTCTATCGTCTAACGTCATTGACCTTAATATAACTGAACCAAAAGCTATCGTTTTCAAGAATTTGAAGTACACTATTGACGGGTGTATAGCCACTCACATTTATGGCCCATTCACTATAGATATCGTGAATAATTGGACCAGTTTTGACAAAGTTATTACTATCATTTTTGACAACAAATTGAGAGAATGCCAGTTCCTGGGTTTGCTTTGGTGAAGTTCCACAGGTTCGTGCATTCGATAAGAACCTCCTTGTAAGGGTCTTAAATTATAATATTTATTCAACAATATAATCAGAGTCTATGTACAATAGAATATCTTGAAGTAAAGATCCAAAAGGTTTGCGGAATCTCTCTTACTTATTTACAATTATCCAGATGAGATTATTTAGTGATTCATATTACAAGTAGGGGTTTCGTATGTCATCATCCTCAACATCCTCATCATGAGCAATCATGAATGCATATTGATGTAATAACTTGAGGCTAAAATAACTGTTTCCATAAGGCAATCTGTCGGTATACCCGTAGCCCTAACTAAAGTAAACAAATCTAAATATTGACAGGCGCTCTGTTGGCCTTATCTTAAAATAGACACAATAAGGCATTCCGTTAGCCTTGTATAAAAATAAATATCATTATGCAATATTTAACTATGATGCTAGAAGTGATTTGATTGGTTTAGGCATCAGCCTATTAGATGCTAGGCATCTAGCCTTTTACACTCCTCACATCTTCACCTCTGTTACGAGGCCTATGCAAAGTAATTGAAGTTAAAGAGACACCTCTATGGTAATCGAATAGATTTCTACCGAGAGAAAATTTCCATGCACCAAGTGGATTTTCTTCATTCACTGCCTTGAGAATGATTGATACTTTGCAGTTAGTCAACATAGCGGTCTTAATTTTTTTTCTAAAGATTTTGACTCATTTCGTTTTAGAAAATTACAGCTTAAGCCTTTTTGGCATTTAAAAGAGACATAGATCTCAATACCGTCCTTGTCTCTTTTGGTACCAACGGATTTAATCTAGGCGAACCCCTCCCCTCCTCCTTCCCCCTAATTCACTGAATTTCATAACTGCCTCATAGGCATCTGAAAAGCTAAAGTATATTTCAACTCTAGCTATAGCAATTAGAGCATAACTAGAGTCGGAAAGGACCCCGAAGTGCAGTATCACAGCCTCGAAGTTACAAATTATCGGCTAAACCTTCTTCTACTATATCATGGAGATCAAAAACCGTGCCGGATTCAGTAATGATTAGTAATTGATGACTATCAATGAAATTTTCAGGCTCGTTAAGAAGTGCGTCTTCGCAACTACCAGATACAACAGGGAAAGTGTCATGTTAATGTTGGTGTTGTTGACGTTCATACTTTTTTTTAAATTGAAAAATTAATAAACTAAAAATATATGCTTGTATAAGAATATGTTTCCAATCAGTTCATGAAGATTTAATTTCTTCGGGATATGGAGTTCAAATCTCTTGGTACATGCTGCTTCAATACCTGCCTGCTGCTAATATTAAGAATTACCGTAAAGATTTATATCTTTGTCTTAAGATAATTTGCCAACGTCTCTAAGTTGAAAATAATAAGACAAGACAAATGATAAATATTTAATAGCTGTGGAATATATACAATTGTAATATGCTGTATAGTTATATACACAAGCACTAGCATTTTAAAGCAAAACAAGCTGTTACTTATGTTGGCCAGGCAAACATTGTCGAATATATGACGTTGAATGGGTACAGGGCTGAGATAGGAGCGATTCAAATAAGGCTCAGTGTCATACATGAGTACCCTGAAAATAAGACATTTATAATTTCCCTTATAATCCCAGCAAACAAAAACATAGAATACTGGTTGATCCATGAAATGACCGGTTTCGAACTTATTCGGCTTTCTGAGACTAGACTAGATATACAAACAATAAGGTCATTCTCGTCGGGCTTAAGCATTTTATTGATTTCAAAGACTGTGGTCCATAAAAAATCTCGATATATCGTAATCCTCGATGGTCTTGCATGCCATTATGAGCAAAGATTTCTAGGGGTTGCTAAGATCAATCCTATTTATCCTGTTACTCTTCCGTCTTGCAAAAGTCATCATCTCTACCCGTTTGAAAGCTTCCGACCATGGAGAGAGTATAAGTAAAAAGCAATTTGGGATAACATGCGCGCCTAGGAATCCAAGTATAATAACGTTCAGTTATTTTTTCCAGGACTTACCTGTGATACGAACAAAGACGTTATACCAAGTCAAATTAGATCCCTACAGATGAAATCACTCCTAAATGTACGTTCCTATGCTAAAAAACAATAGATTATTTCGGGTCACATAAATAACTTAAGGCCTTATTTAGAGACATAAACTTGTTGCGGAATGGGTTGTTTTATTGGTGTTGTCAGGTTTATACGACATAGGAGTAAGATAATCCAGCGTACGTCAGAAAACTTCTGGTCCTGTCCGGCCGGCATGCATAGATTTTTCTAACAGCGTTAGGTTAAATAGAGAATAAGAATTTTTGGGATTTTTTTCTGCATAGATATGAATTGCAAAGACATATAAACTATAATCACTCTAAAAGTTTTTGAATCGTATGAGAGTTCTATTGCCAACCATTCAAGGGTTATAAAGAAGCTGCCTGAACTTTGTTATGTAGTAGTGATGCTTATATGCTATCTTCTCTTTTCATGTTCGCATGGAATCACCCTCTCACTAATACTCAGATGTCTGATTGAACCTACAGTCAGCTCGAGGTTTGTCGTACTTCGATCAATCAAAGTAAGACTCTGTAAGATCTTCTATTCCATCAAGTCTGACTAGAGGAAAGAACTCGAGATGGGGATGGTCCCTTCCTTTTTTAAAAAGTGTAGCTTTGCCACTGCGCAATGCTTGAGCGACTAATTTGGTCTAGAGCTATCTTATGCTGGTCAGCGATTTGCTCAATGAGGTTTATCGGTATCGCAACCAGATAAGATTTGGTTAATGTTGATTCGTAATTTCTTCATTGGCAACCTCGCTGAAACTTATGAGAAGGGAGTGGATATCCATTTTTGTAAGTGATGTCTCGGTTCCAGGGCCAATAGATTTATGCATTATTAACGCGGCTCTGGCAGGGGGAGACCAGGAGCGCGGTATCGGCCCACTTATACCCACGCACAACCTCGCTTCCCACCCTGGCCAAAGGGTAAGACATAAAATATGAGCTGGTGTGGTAATAGTTACTTTTTCTTGTGGACGACCGGGATCTGGCAAATAGAAATTTTCTTGGCTAAACTCATATCTGCACTGGGGCCGTCATTCCATAATTATTGCCACGACCCGCCCGGAGGGGAGAAAGAATTAGTCAGCTGTTGCAACTCTTTTGTATCGAGTGAGTCGACCTGGGAGGGGAGAACACGTTTAAAGATTAAATTCATTCATTGCATTTGATGCTCGGATGTGGATTAAATGCGGGTCTTGCAATTATCGGCAAAATATGGGTGCAATCCGTGCTTAAGAGGCCCATTTTTCATTCTATTGGCTTCCTGATTAATCTCTAGGGCATTTGGCTATGAAGAAGTATTTAGAACCACTAACTTTGTACTTTATTCTATATTATTTCAGGGGTAAGTAATGGGCCTTGGGTTTTAAATAGGGATTATCGTGAAGTTCGTCTCGTCTACTATGGTACGATCTACAAACAGGACAAGCTTTAACGAAGGGAACAACGTTGTTTGGTGGGTTTCGTTTTATTGACCGATGAATTCCGAACTTCATACACAGTCGATCATCCCTGATACTTAGCGCTGTTTCTATTCTCAGTCAGCTATTAGAATACAGTACTTAGACTTAATTTACTGTAGCTACATTCACGTGTTAAAATCCATTCGAAGATGGCACTATGAAGGACAATCGCTTTTCCTTCACGAAAGCTCGACCCCAGTTGCGAAAATCTTCTCAAGGTTATCAGAAGCGTGAGATATCCGACTATGTTCTTCCATTCTATATATACCCACCTGCCGATACGTGGTTGAGTCTACCTGCTGTTACAAGTAGGATTACTACCCAGGACACCCAAACTCACTCTAATTTGGAAAGGGGCCAGGTCAGTCAGTATACCACCCAACGGCATAAGTTCCACTTGTATGAATCCGTTCTGTAGTTGTATCATATCTATTTTGAATTACTGAATGGTATTGTATTTTAAAAATAGTAATGAAAAAATGTCTATTCAAAAAGCTTCCTCTCTACGGTTTTGTTAGACGTAGGCATATACATTTGTCGAAATAGGCTTGTGTAGACATCATACTAAAGATTCGAGCTCTCGTATAGATCTTGTCCATCTCATATTGATTATTTCGTCCCTCCCTTGAAATTTTTTCATTTTTTCATTCTTCTCAACTTTCAAGACCCCAAATAAATCAGACGAGCCATATTGGATGTGGTGTTAGATCTACAGTTTATTATAGTTTGAACAAGCGGCTAATTTTACCATTCGGGCTTATTTTATCGCTCTTGATTGCCACTTTGAGTTCATTCTAAATAGAGGGTCAGCCCATTCTTTGTATGGTTATTTTTAAGTTGGTGAATGAAGGATTTTAAATAGCAGCGTCGGAATAGATGCAATCTAGCAAGAGCAAAATCATACTTGTATGTTTTTGTACGTGTACAGTACCTAGGATGTAGCGAATCTGTATTCAGAGAAGGTAACTAGCTTGATGGCTACGTAAGCAAGCTAGGCTAGCAACAATAATCCCCGCTAATCTTGTTTGGCTGTTTTCCTTTCTAATACCCCTGATTATTCCGCCTATAGGATATTAGGATAGCCATATAGCGTTTGAGTCCCGGAGCTAGTTCGTACCCTAGTCTCGCCGATCATAGTCTTAGCAGACTCTAATAGAAGCGTCTCACAGCAGGTTCTGACCATACCGAGTTCATGCTGAGATGCTATTTCTTCATTCATTCTATTTTATTTTGTTGGTAAGCAGCCTTGTGAATTAGAATAGTGACGCTCCGTGGCAAGGACAGAATGATTGTATATAACGCTGTCCAACAAGATCATGCTGACATATTTGTCAACTCAAAGTAGATATTCTCCTTCATTTCTGCCTCCAATTAATACACTCGCTATCGAGACTGTCTAAGTAACTGCCCAGTACTTCAAAAGCATCAATATATGGCGTGTCGCCACTTCTCAACTGCGCGAGTTGTAATCTAAGCTAGTATAGCGGAGCCGAAATGGTCAAGAAGAATTTCTGTAGGAACCTGTGCGAAATAATACAAAGCATTCTCATAGCTGCAGTTCTATACCTATTTTTTTATGTAGCGGTACTGGCATTTCAACGAGGAAGTGATTTCTCTAAAATATCGAAAGACTTCTACCGGTATCCATTCCGAGCGCAACCAGGATTATCAGATTACATTGGTACCTCCATACAGCAATCGAATGTACGAAAAATTAATTTAAATGCCAACTGGTTTAATAGACCAGAAAGTTTAGTTGTGCCTCGAGATGACTATATGGAAAAAAGACCTCACATTGATACTGTTGCGAATCTNTACTGGCATTTCAACGAGGAAGTGATTTCTCTAAAATATCGAAAGACTTCTACCGGTATCCATTCCGAGCGCAACCAGGATTATCAGATTACATTGGTACCTCCATACAGCAATCGAATGTACGAAAAATTAATTTAAATGCCAACTGGTTTAATAGACCAGAAAGTTTAGTTGTGCCTCGAGATGACTATATGGAAAAAAGACCTCACATTGATACTGTTGCGAATCTCACCCGGTTAATACATGAATGCAGAGGCTCCTACAAAAACATTGAGAGGATGCCTTATGTTTTCGACTGCTTGAAATTTCTTCAAAATGGGGAGAAGGAATTTTTCTATATACCACCTCCTGGTGAGAGAGCCAGTGAACAGCCTCCATCCAGAGCCGAGTATCTTGACTCAGATAACAAAGGAAATACTCTTTCTTCTTATCCCAAACAAAAGCCTGTCTCTAAAAACTCAATAGGAGCTTGTAATGGCCCTATCATTCCCTATCACGTCTACTGGACTGGACCCGCAACCTGGCGTGTAGAACTATTTTTAAAATCCCACTTTTATACTCAAAACCTCCCGTGTGTTCGTTTATGGATTTGGTTAGATGGAGATCGAGATCCGGATGCCTTGGAAAAGATGCTTAAACATGATCCCCTTTTTGAGAAGTTTCTTCCTCTTGTTGAGCGCGGGGATATACTTCTTAAAACCTGGAAATTCCCTTCTCGAATACCTCTACCCCGAGGAGACAATACTGATGGTGTTGGATACTACAAATCACCAGGAAAGTCAAATTCATATAATGAATCAGTCGTTGCTGAAGGAATAATAAGAGATGGAAATGGTCAGGAATGGCTGGTCTTAACCGAGAAGCAGATGACATTCCTTCCAGTTGCTGTATCAGATGCTGTCAGATTTATTATCTTACATCTTTACGGTGGAGTTTACTTTGATATGGATGTTATAATGTTGCGAGATATGCGGCCATTGTTAATTGGCGAGGATCACAATTTCGCTGAACGCTGGGGAGGACATCCTTCGCCTGGTGACTATAATACTGCAATCATGTCTCTGTCACCCAATTCATCCTTGTCTTCATATCTTCTTCGAGGAGGTGTACGAATGGGATTAAATTTTCACCCTCGCGTCATCGGAGTTATGGCTGTCAAAGATCATCGAAACCATGAGCTAAACATGATGGAAACAGCAGTCTTTGATCCAATTTGGACTGAGTTCAACTGGGATCGATTAGGTCAGTGCACTGTACCTTGCTTTCATGATTATGGTCAAATCTTTAAGGGCAGCAAAACGGCTTTTCCTTTGAAAGATGAATGGGAAGCTTATAGCGGTGTGCAATTAAACTCGAGATATGGAAGTACTAAGAACTTATGGGAACTTAAAAGAGATACGAATAGTATTTCGATGCCTACAGAGTCCCAGCCATCAAGTAAAGAAGTCTCACAGTCATCTTGTAAGACTACTCTTCAAAAAGCAAAATACATTCTAGAAGAAGACAAATACCCCCCTACTAATCGTACAATGGAAAATTTCTTTCGTGGTGCATGGACTTATCACATACACAATCAGGTTCGTTTGTCTTTCCTCTAGTTTTAGTGAATTCAAAAAACGCTAATAAAATTCTGCTCACAGTGGACAAGAAATCCGGAACCTTCGAGTTGGTTAAATGTAATCCAACGTGCGCAAGATGGATTCTTCTCACATGGCCGCAAAAATCCATATGGGGAGAAATGGAACGGACCAAAAATTCCGGAATACGAGGTTAGCTGGGAATATACATAATCGAGGCTTGACGAGGAGATAAGATTTAAAAATAAAGGTCTGAACCATTCATATAGAGAAATACTTAATTTAATGACAAAAATTTAAATTTCAACGAATTATTTTAAAAACGCTACACACCAAAGTGTTGTTGACTGCTGAATATTTTAAGATGCGTGCGGAGCCGCACAAAAACAGATACTATTTACTTCGATTAGCATCTTGCACTTCAACATAGTTACCCCATGTTGAAATAAGCTAATAAGAACAGATAATAATACCAAAAAGATGAGACATATAGCGATTAAGGCCATGATACCCTACGATTACTGTAGAAATTCAATGTGGAGCTCCTAGTAGGGGTGTAAGCGAAATTGGTAAAGCCTAATTGAGAATGATTTACTATGTAGCCTAAAATTTTTGGAGGAATTTCTTGGCAAAAAGAAAAGTAAGTTGAGGAGGTAGGTAACAGCAAGAGTCCGGATCAGCGACCGACCACTTTCGCTTAAAACAAATCCTGCAGCTAAAACTAATTGTAAGTGAGTAACCATTGAACAACGCCAAGATGATTAATATCTTCACACACCTATCTTCCGCTCCGCTCACGAATACTCATCACCGTGAATAGCGTACGTCTTCTGTGAATGAATGATTAGAAGTTTCAACAAAGAATTTGAACTTAGACTGAATGGATTAGAACTCATCGCTATGTCACACTGCATCCTAAATATCGCACTGTTTATTCCTAATACCTATCAATCGGTTCTTACATTTGCGTTGCCATATCACTTCTAAGAAATGAAAACCAGGATTTTTGATGATAAATTAATGGAGTATATTGGTTTTTATAAATGCCGAAACTTACAAGTTAAGGAATCTATTATATTAACTATCGTACGTTCTCTTCTGGCTGATCTCCAAATGCTACTTTAGTACGAATAACTAGACCTGATAAATTAACATTCTCATGCACGTCTCTTTGGTAGTGTAATCTACATTTCATGCTTTTTTTGTTGAATCTGCATGTCTTCCTATAGAAAGTCCCTTGATATTGACCAGAAACAACTTCTCGCTCATTTACAGAAACCTCTCATGCTAAAAGTGTGGGCGAGGTCTCTTTGGTACAATTGGGAATAAAGAAATTTATCCAAACTGTCTAATTGTTTATACAGAAATCTTTCATAAGAATTAATCGCTTGGTTGTCCCGTAACAGGTTGGTAACTTGTATCCATGAAGGAAGATTCCATCAAATATCCGAGTAAGTTACATTTTGTTGTTTGCACAAGGTCATCTCCTCTCAGGACTCTTCATGGTGATAATATCACCAACCTCAGAGAACTGAATATAATTTCTTTTTGAATATTTTTTAACCTTCCTCATCCATAAATTCTTAGTTGATTTTATTCCTCTGCTTCCTGAATGATCAAAACCGATTCTGGCTCAGGAACAAGCACATACATAAATTCAGATTAAAACGTGTCTTGATGCTAATTGGGGCATAACCTCATCCTTATGTAACTCATAATCAAATGTTTCCACAATTACGGTGTTATGGATTTTTATGGTGATTCCCTGATTAGTTTCAGAATAAAAATCACAAGCATCTTGCCTTGGAATTTGACTGAGCCCATCTTCGTCTTCTGTGTCAATCAGAGAGCAGCTATCTTAGGACTGTGGGCTGAAGGCAAAAATTGGCTCTTTAGTTGGGTCTGCTTGAGAAACTGTTATCGCAAGGCTCCTTCGCATTTAAGTATCAAGCTGTAAGGCTTTTCGCTTAATAACTCATGATTATTAACTCGATTATTACGTAACATCCATCTCAAGCCTTAATATTTTATTTAGGAAAATGTTAAATCCTCACCCTCTTTTCGTTATTTCCTCACCCCCCACGTGATCTAACATATATTCCTTAGACCGTGCTTAGGT